>JAVSBS010019593.1:0-54597 GCA_033124195.1 Coracias cyanogaster | reverse complement strand
ATCCTTGTAGCCCTCCATTGGACTCTCTCCAGTAGATCTCTGTCCCTCTTGAACTGGGGAGCCCAGAACTGAATGCAGTACTCCAGGTGAGTTCTCACTAGGGCAGAGTAGAGGGGGAGAAGGGCCTTCCTTGATCTGCTGGACACACTCTTCTTAACGCACCCTAGGATACCACTGGCTTTCTTTAAATCTGTAAATCTTTAACACTTTTAAATCTTTAAAAACTTTATAAATATACATTTTCTGCCCTCTTTTTAAATTGTTAGATGAAGTAGATTTCCAGTATCACCCAAAGGAGTAAGATTCGAGATATTTTGAATGAAAAGAAACACATAATGATGTGAAATCTTAATTACTGCTCCATCGTGTTTATTCAAAGTTGATTTTTTTCTGCTGTTCCGAAGTAGGAGAGAATGGTAGGAAAGAGACGAGTCCTCACAAGGTTATCTCATGAGCCTATAGAGTTGTAGAGGCCAAAATGGCATCTTGATCTACACATAGAAATCTACAGAATAACAGTAAGTAAAGGAACAGCTGATTTAATGTATTTGCAGCACTAATATGCAAATGAGATGTTAAATTGCACTTTTCGATAGTTTTTTTTTTAATTTCCACATACTGCTCCATACAGAATAATACATGTAGAAGGTTTATAAAGAGATTGGTGATCTCTGCAGATTCTAACTCTGAAGACTGTTGGAATTTTATGAATACATTTCATCAGGTAAAACCTGACTCCCTTATTAATTGTTTAGGTAAGATCAATATTGGTATATGTGCACAATACGATAACATGTGGCATAGAATGAACCATATCTTTACTATTAAATTCTCTTTTTATTTGAACAGGGTGGCTGCAAACATGTTGTCTGTTGTTAATGAGTTCTATTTTTTTTCTTTTTTTTGAGGCTTTTATTTCTGAGAGTAACACCTCTTAAAAGGTATAATTCCAGAGATCAGCTTTACATTGCACTCCCTCTTCTTTCACAAATATCATTTCACTCTCTTAAAAGGAGGATCAATATGGTTAAATCAAATATCCTTCACTACAAAGATTTCCATTAGAAGAGGTTTGTAGAGGTGATATTGGCTCATCCAAAGGTCAGTAATAATTTTCCAAATCTACTGCCATTTTTATTTCGTAACTATTGCCACTGTCATTTTACACAATTTTATCATACTGAGACCCCATTGTTATGTCAACGTTTTCTTCCTCTAGCAATATTCCCAGTGTTTGGATCCTTCAGTCATCATATATTTCATGTTTGTTCCGGTTTATTCCACTGGGCAAGTGTCAGGATGCATACTCAGACACCTGACAATGTTTTTGTTGTTTGTTTGGTTGGTTGTGGGTTTTTTGTGGAGACGGGAGAATACTTTATTTCTGTTCTGACAGTTACATAGAATCCTAGAATCATAGAATGGTTTGGGCTGGAAGGGACATTTAAAGGTCATCTAGGCCAACCCCCCTGCAGTGAACAGGGAGATCTTTAACTAGGTCAGGTTGCTCATAGCCCCATCCAACCTGACCTTGGATGGTTCCAGGGACTGGGCATCTAACACCTCTCTGGGAAACATGTGGCAGTGTTTCACACCCTTCATTGTAATTTTTTTTTCTTTATATCTAGTCTAAATCTACCTTCTTTTAGTTTAAAGCCATTACCCCTTCTTCTGTTGCAACAGATCCTACTAAAAAAGGCTGTCCTGAACTATTTCTAGCCTGTGCTAACTCCCCAGTCATACTCAGAAATTTCTTTCAAGAGTGCTAATTGGAATGGAACACAGCCATGTCATAGGCCATTTTGATAACTTAAAAACGTAGAAACAATTTATTTCCTTTTCTTGGGAACAGTACCTGAGATTCTTTAATTTCCTAGTATAGATACGGCCTACATCAATGTCCAATCAGACTTGTCAACTGTTGACCTTGCCAACCAATTGTACATAAATCTGAAAAACCAGCGGATTTTCCACCATGTCCTCTACTTGCCCTCATATAGCTCTCTGACCTCACAATTTTTTTAGCTAAAGAGAGCTTTGATCAGCTAACCTTCATAAAGCATGCAGTATAAATAAACCTAGCTAGAAAAGTGAAAAGGAAAAGGCTTCTCATAAACCATAGAGAAAATATTTTGATCCTTTTATCATTTTTTGAGAGCTTTAATGCTATTAGAAATAAGGGGCCAAGGCACACTTCTCAACTGGTGATATGAGTTCATAGATCAGTATGGGTTTATAAATTTTAAACATCACTGTTGCTCTTATCCACTATTTTCAGTAAGGTTTTTGCCAGACAATTCCATGAATGGAGTTTAGAGCAAAGTTTTGCAAACCATCTGTGATGTCAGACTGTTTTAATGAAGCATTTTCAGCCTAATTTCTTGAATATATGAGATGTATTAAATCATACTGTCTTTCCATCTGTATATTTGTAAATGTTTTCAAATAAGTTCAGAACCTGTTGGTCATTTCAGTTAAATTTGACTGAGAGTAGTTTTCAAGGGTATTGTCTTACTATTAATTCAATAAAGGTTGGTAACTGAGTAGAGAGATATCAGCGAAGGAAAAGCAGTTGTATCTGTGTCCCTTATTTCTTCCAGAATGAAGCAAACTGCTACCTAATCAATATATTTGCAGTTCTGGACTGAACCCAACATCTTTTCCATTAAATGTAAGGAAAAATGGGAGGAAACCTTGTGCAAGGGAGAAAAGAGAGGGCTTTATGGATGTGACAGGGAATAGGGCTACTTGGGAAATGAAATATAGAATGCTATCCCCCCCAAAATTTGAATTTCACAATCTTTGCTTTTCACACAACAGCACCTCTTTACTATCCATGTTGTAATAATAGCATCAGTGGATCAGGAAGTGGCAATGACAAGAGAGAAGTGCTAATACCGACATAGCAGGGGATGTTGACAGGCAGTACAGGTGCCAAAGACAGCACAGAGGGATTTGTCTAAGGCAAATGTTTAAATGACAAGCAGGAGGTCCATCACTGAAGCATGATATCTGAAAAGTGGCATCTAAGAGAATAGTTGGTTTTCCTGGTTTTATAGAATCATAGGATGCTTTGAGATGGAAGGGACCTTAATGATTATCTGGTTTTGTTGTGCTCGTTCAGCCATCATCATTTTATGCTGCCATCAGTTGCCTGATCAAACAGGCCAATGCTGAACTCAACAACATTCCCTCTCAAGTCTTCTTTCAGACAGTCCTGTCATAGTTTCCCGTGGGCCCAGCTCCTCCACTGCCCACTGCAGTGCCAGCATTGCCTGCTGGACACACCAGACAGAGATGGCTCCCTCAGCAGCCCCTCACATGCAAGGACACCACCAAGAGAGCTCAGCAAGATGCAACCAGACCCAACAGAAGCCATACCCAACAGGAAGCTCCTCCACCTGATCAGCTCCTGGTTGATATAACCCTGGCCTTGCCCACCACCCCAGCCATGACCACCTGGTTGAGCGCAGAGCCACAAAGCCATGGGTAGGCCAGGTTCTGCCTCTGGAATATGTAGCCAATAAAACAACCAAAACACTCTGCTAGGTTGTGTGTCATTCACAGGTCACCTCCAGCTTGGGGCCCAAAACTCAGTCCCCAACACTTCAAGTTCCAACCCCTCCCTGCCATGGCAGGGACACCTTCCACTAGACCAGGTTGCTCAAAGCCCCATCAGACCTAGTCTTGAACACATCCAGTACTGAGGTAGCCATGACCTCCCTAGGCAACCTGTTCCAGTGATTCACCTCCCTCATAGTGAAAAACTTCTTCCTAATTTCTAATCTAAATCTACCCTGTTCTAATTTAAAGCCATTACCCCTTGTCATGTCACTACAAGCCCTCATAAAATGTCCCTTCCCAGCTTTCTTGTAGTCCCCCTTCAGATACTGGAAAGCTGCAATGAGGTCTCCCCAGAGCCTTCTCCAGGCTGATCAACCCCAACTCTCTCAACCTGTCTTCAAAAGAGAGGTGTTCCAGCCCTCTGTTAATTTTTGTGGCCCTCCTCTGGACTTGCTCAAACAGGTCTATGTCACTTCTATACTGCGGGCTCCAGAGCTGGACGCAGTACTCCACTGAGTACTCCAAACTTAGCAAAAATTCTAGGAGCTGTTGTCTCACCCAAAGCACAACCTTTCTGTCTGAGCATCTTCAGGTTGCCACTGTGTCAATCTCCAGTTTGAGAATGAAAAAGCACAATCTGACACAACAACCTTGAAACATTATTGACCCACAGTTGTAGCTTTTACTTTGGGTGCAATCAAAACTAAATGTTGGTTCTAAAGATTCAGGAAGAACCAACCCTTTCTGAAATTGCTGTAAGAGACTAGAAAGTCTGGACGGAAAAAGATAAGCTTGTGAAATGTGCATTTTTTTTCACACTATTGTTTTAATGAAAGCTATTGAAATTGAATCTAAACTAGACTTAGAGCTTGCTTCACCCTGAAGTCTAATTTACTACTTGGTGCCATTCATGTTTCATATCTGTATTCAAGGAACTTAAATAACTGCCTGGAAGCTTACCTTTGGTGGTAAGGCAAGTGAATAATAATTTTGAATATACTACCACTGCATATGGGGGGAGGAGAGGCAGGGAGAGAGAAAGAGAGAGAGAACTATCACCAAAATATCTAGTGAAGAGGAGAAGCTGTGAAAGAGCTCCTCTCAAAGAGCAGGCTTCGTTGAAGGATATGTGTTATTTCTGTTCCACTTCCTTTAATATCTAAGAAATTATTAACAGAGATTTTATAGTGGTAGACATGTGCCAAAGTAATTATCATTTTTATTTTTAGGTGTACATAAAATAAAAACTACTGTATTTATGTGGAAGATACTCTATGTGCAAGTAGGCATGTAAGCAATACATCAATCTGCATTAAAATATATATAGTAAATGCAGGCAGAATTTCCTTCTTCTAATCTGCATTGCAGTTATCCTATCTACATTAAGATTCTGTGTTGGATATTCTGTAGTCATTCTGAGTATAAAGTAGCCTGACAAAATTTACATTAGGGTTCCAAAATTTATATGACAACAGTTTTTTTTCCTAGATACCTAGCATGATAGTTCCTTGTTTGTTGAGGAACCCTGCCTTTTTATGCAGCTTTCTCATTTCATTATTTATTTATTCATTAATTGACTCCTTAATTACAACATTTATAGGACATCAGGGTTTGTTAGTCAAAACTTTCAAGATCTGATCATCAAAACAAACAAAAAAGAGATAATTTTTATCACGTACTTCAATGATAATTTATATCTGAAAGAGTTTGACCTTACATTCTAATGCATCTTTCATCCCATTAACACCATTCAAAGCTAAGTGAAAAATTATATAAATGAAATATTTGTATGAGTGTGAAGTTGTTAATAGGGCATTACAATTTCTTATTGGATTTAATTACATTCTTGGGGATTAATGATCTTTTTCTACTCAGCAACTTTAAAAATATCTAAAGGAATTACACATTAGCACATTCATGACCAAACAAGGATATCTTAATATCAGTGGATTTCAGGTAAAGTTAATGGATTAGTTAAACAGAAAGTACTTCAGTGGGATATTGTTGGCACCCTTATATATAGCTAAAGTTAACAATGCCTTTGACTTTGTACCTGTTATAACAAATTTTATTGCGGGCAGAAGATATGGCACTTGTAATATTTTGACATCTTCAAGAATCCCCAGGCAAACAGTCATTTTCCCTTCAAGGCAATATGCAATGCAGTCCAGTGCAATGAAAAACAAAGGTCTCAGCTTTCAGAGAGCTTTACGATATTGATATGAGTCCTTAGTCTTTAAGAATCATTTTGGAATTTCTATAATGTTGTGACTCGTAGTACAGAATGAATACAAGAGTATCTATACTCGTCATCACATAAGAATTTTATTTTTGTTCTGTTGTTTTTTAATTCTTAAAAGAAAATACATTCTGTGAATCTATTACAAGAACTACTTTTCAACATGGACCTCCGGATTATCATTTATATGTGCATCAATAAATGTACTGCAATTACATCAACAATTGCCTGCTTGAAAATTGAAAACAGATTTTTTTTTGTTCTTCTGAAATGTTTTATATTACTTTAGATTTTCTTTTAAAAAGTAAATTTCTTGGCTCTATACTCTATCATTTCCTTGCATTTTGATTTAATATTATGACACAAACCTGTCAATCTCTATTGCCTATGTTTTATAGGCTGTTTGCTACAAGAAATTGCTCAACATAAATTTATTTGTGTAGCAACTAGTATTAAAGATTGACACAGCTTTTCATCACATTATGTTGTGAAAACTTATTTCATATACTGTACTTAATATACAATATCATAAGAAAAAATAAAAAAGAAAATATTAATAGGGCATATAGCGAAGACAGAAGTCTTGTCTCCTAAAAAGGGAAGAACGTTCCAAAGAGGTGAAACGTTACAACAAGTTGGACATATGAAACTGAAAACAGTAACTGAGAAAGCCCAGTGTTTCATATCTTAAAAGAAAAACATTTTTTCCTACCTGTCTAGGAGAGCATGGCACATATAGGATAAAATTAGAAAGAGATAAAAATAATGCATGGTTATGTTCTATATGTTACTGTCTTTAGTTTGGGGGAATTTGCCTTAAAATTTCTTCTATCCGTTAAATGTAGTCAGAAAAATTAGAAGTCAATATGGGAATATTGTAAAAAATAATGTAATGACAAAAATTACTTTCAAGATAGAATATGGGAAAACATAAGAAATTTCAGCTCTTCATTTGTTGAAGACCTGATGATAATCATGAAGTGTAGCTATTAGATGAAGGGAGGTGACTCTCTCCCTCCACTCCACTCTTGTGAGAACCCACATGGATTACTATCTACAGCTTTTGGGCCCCAAGCATAAAAAAGGCATGGACAGGTCCAGGGGAGGGCCACAAAGATGATCAGGGACTGGAACACCTCACCTGTCAGGACAGGCTGAGAGTGTTGGGATTGTTTAGCCTAGAGAAGAGAGGGTCCCATGGAGAGCTTACAGTAGCCTTCCTCTACTTAAAGGGAGCCTACTGAACAGATGGGCAGGGACACTTTATCATGGACTGTAGTGATAGGAGGAGGTAATGGGTTTAAACTGAAAGAGGGTAGATTTAGATTAGATATTAGGAGGAAATTCTTTACTGTGAGGGTAGTGAGACAAAGGAACAGGCTGCCCAGAAAAGTTGTGGATGCTCCCATCCTGAAAGTGTTCAAGAACAAGCTGTATGGGGCTTTGAGCAACCTGGTCTAGTGGAAAATGTCCCTGCCCATGGCAGGGGAGTTGGTACTAAATGATCTTTAAGGTCCCTTCCAACACAAACCATTCTGATTCTATGATTCTATTATTTAGTAAAGATTTGTAAAGCACTATGAGGTTTTAAGAACAGCTTCTACTATTTGTTTTTTAGTCTTCAATGGAAATAATGACAATGATATTTGAGTAATGGCATGATGGATCCAGAATTTTTTTATAGGATCAGCAATTAAAATTTATAACTAGCTAATTCCTGTTCAGGGTCTGATTATGTTTTGTACTTCTCTTCACTTGGTTTAATTTCATTGGTTCCTTTGCCCTATAAACCAGAAAGAATCCCTTCTTTATATTTTTTAATTTTACAGTTCCCCACAAGATACTTTTGTACTGCACTCTTCTTTTTCCAAATATAAGATTACTGTCCTTTGCTAGTTGTGAGTGTTCTCTGAAGACCACAAATAACACCTGAAGTGGTAAAACAGAATTCATCTGACAAAGGAAATATATTCAGCAGACAATGTAGGTTATGATGTTCTGAACATTTAAGTGGAACAATAACAACAAAAGGCAGCAGTTCCTGTTCCTGTACAAGTCGGCTGTCCTTATTCCACTCCTCAGCTGCAGGCAAAGTATACTTTTTTCAGTCAGTTTTCATTTGTGCTCTGTCTCATATATTGTGATTAGACTTGATTGGCATCCACCTCATTTGAGAAAAAAACTACATTTAGTTTAGATTTGCACAGGCCAGGCCAACCCAACTACAGAATGTCCCAGAGCCTTTCGTCCTGAAAAAATGCACAAGTTAAAACTAGAGCTTCAAACTATTATTCTATCAATGTTGATGGACCTCTGTGATATTGGGAAGGAAGTGCTGGATGTTGTGTTGTGGGAGTGGGCACAGGAAAAAAAGACACAATTAAAAAGGGATTAAACTATATTAACTAGCATTTCTTTGGTAATGGAACCATCAATGACAGCTGCTTTTGCTCTCTTTTGGCTTCCAGCTTAGCAGCAGAAGGAACAGCACACCATGAGAACTTTTGGGTATAAAAGAACAGCGGGGAAGATTCAAAAACAGAAAACAGCAAGTAAACAATACCAAAGCTAAGCAAATAAATGAAAGGAGCTATAAAGCTAGCTGAATACGGCAAAGTGCTAAATCAAGTATACAAGAAAACTGAAAATAAATCTAAAGCTTTTAAGAGACTCAGTTACCATGGGAACATCTTCTGAAGTAGACAGTGCAACAGAAAAATGAGTTTCAGGCTTATCTCTGCAAGAGGTCCATAAACAAAGCCTTTTTTTAAGAGCCACAGCTAGACAATTCTTGTAGAGATCCTTCTATCCATTTCACTCATCCAGTTCCTTCAGTGTTCATATGCATTTTTCTACCACAGTAAAAACTAGTCGTCAATATTTGACTCAAAACAGAACTACAAGTAAAACAAGAGAAGAACACCTCAGAACTACCAATAGATTTAACTAAGAGTAGCCAATAATCTGGTGACTGAGGCAATTAATGTGAGATGAGGGTGACCTAAACAGGGTTCCATAACCGGATGCTGACTTCATGATAATAGATCTCTTCTTCAGTAGCCTTCACAACCACAAATCCACGTCATGTCCAGACAGGCTGTAAGAGAGAGAGAGAAAAAAAATCACACACATGTACACATACCTGCTACTATAGATTGTCTTATCTTCTTGGTGCTAGAGGAAGTGAGTCACAGAACTTTGAGTTACAGTTAAAAAGGAAAGACTCAGCTAGGAGAAAGAGCCTGAGGATAGAATCAGTTCTACCACCTTGATAAATAGGCATCTATGGATGCCTACATGTGTATTCCCCAGATCTCAGGGCACTATGTTAGCTAACATTCTGCTTTTTACTAGATCTTGTTCCTTGACTCTTCTTCCTTCTTTCCCTCATCCCCTAAAACAATCAAATATATCATTAAAACTTTATGATGTCTTTCACTGTCTCCATTTTTGAAATTTCCAAACTCCAGCTAGGGCTGCCTTGAAAAAATATTTTAAAAGTTCACAGTGAGCATTGCAGTACTAATTCAGCCATATTTCTTGAGAATAGTTATGTACCAGCTACACTGCAGGGATACTGATGCTCCATTGCCTAAGGAAATGCAACATTTTTATTCACCCTGACCTGGGCAGTGCTGATATTCTACTAAATGGCTTTCTCTCACAGCAGTTAGAATGTATGATTCTGCAAAATGCATGATTCTCCACAATGCATGTGCCACAGTCACTAATGTGCATTTTCTGAAGAGACTATTTTTATCTTCACAAAGTAAGAAGGCATATTTTTAAGGACTGTAACTTGTGACACCAGTCAAAATGTGTAATTGTCTCCTTCAAGGCTTCAATTGTCCTATATTCCTAGCAGGACAAGCATCTGGAAAATACTCTTGAGTTTTCATGGTTCAGTTCCCAATATTGCTAATTCTAATGTTTTCTCTTTAGTCAGTTATGAAAGTACAGAGAAAATATCTCTTAATGCAGATAATTTTCCAGTCCCAAAACTAATTTCCAGTTTCATTCATTTAGTTTAGAGGAACTTTCTAAGTTACTTTACAAATAAAGCCAGACAAAGGACAAATAACATTTGGATAATGTCTACAGAGTCAGTGGATCCTTTATTTAAGTAAAACACATTCAATGTGAGCATATGTCAAAACAAAAAAAAATCTTACTTTACTTTTTCTTAAGTCTTTACTTTTCCAAATATGTTTTATTGAACTAAATTTTCTTAGACAAAATGCAAGCAACTACAGGGAGACTTCTGAAATCAATATTGCCATGATATTTTTCAGGAAAAAAAAAATTAAATAAGAGTATAGTAGCTCTTGCAGAATATTCCTTGGAACAATGTAATGTTAGTAGGTTTGATCAAATCCTACCGGGACTGTCACCAGTATAATGTAGTTATAATACCTAAACACAGGACAAGTAATCATAATGTTATCCATTCTTGTTCCAGCTCTTATCCTAGAACCAAACACAGGGAGGTGTAGGGCAAAGCCTGTTTATTGAAGCTGTCTTGAATTGGCCATATCCTTTTGTACAGAGATCACATTATCTGGATTATAAATGATTTATATTAACAATTAATTGCTTGAAAAATATTTAAACACCCCTATATGTAAAATTTTACTGCCATCTGTTATAAAACATGCTTCAAGAGTCCCAAGGGATACCTGTGAAATAATACATCCTTTTGAAGTGTCCTTTTCACCGTAACCAAAGGACTATTAGACTGCTTATTTAGGATGAGGAATTTTCTTCACTTTATGCAACTACTTTTATTCTGACACATATAGAAAACCCAAAACTTAATGACAAGACCGAAGTATATTCCAGAATTTTATGTATCAGTTTGTTCTTTAAAATTTTCTTCCCATTGCACTCTAATGCTGAAGTTCTATAAAGGGACGTTAAGAAGAATACTCTAAGAAGAGTAGGACAATTATTGGTAAGAAGTTTGTAACTATGAAGGTAGAACGTAAACAACATATTGAAGCTGAGGTTTGTGTTTTGCGGGTGTTTTTTTGTTTGTTTAATAAGGAAGAATCTTTGCTTTTCAAGAAAGGAAACTGAATTAAAGCTATAAAGGTTTTCTTTTTTGTTGAACTTTTTTGTTAGTGGGGAATCACATGAAATTCAATAGTAAATTGATGAAGTTGATTGCTTTTAGTTATCAAGGTTTAGCTTCATGCATTTTAATAGTCAATTTGCACTTGTTTAAAGACAGTTTAGACAAACACATTTATCTTAAGATCAGAAAAGATGAATTGGTCATCACCTTGAAGAACTATCTACAAACAGTTTTCATGAAGCTTGGAAACTTGGAAGAGATGAGGAGGAAAGATTTGTGCTGGTTAACTCTACATTTTTAGAATGCTAACAGTAGCCTTTATTTCCAAAAAGGCTAGTTTTGAAATTTACCACTGTCTGGATGATACTCATGCAGGGTGACAATCTTAATTATTTTTTTGTCCAAACCTACAACCTTTCTGTGATGCTTCATTGTGCCCAAGATAGCTGAACGCATGGTTTGTAAGTGAACTTCATCTCTGTCCATAGTGTCTCCCAAGTTTCTCAAGGCTGAGACCACTGTTCAGTCCTTACCAAGGGAGAATTCCACTTGATATTCTCTTTCTTATACCAAGACTTGGGTTTCAACTCCTATATACGATACCTACAAATACCTCTACCAATCTGACCCAAGTTCACACCATGTCTTCCTCTGCAACCCCAGGGCAACCTGTGATGAAGATGTAGTCAACATATTTAGAACAAAATTATTTCCAAAACAGCTAGGTCCACAAGCACTGGCATGAAAGGAGTTTGTTTCCCTCTTGACTCATATTCACCATTATCCATCATTGTCAATAGAATTCAGTGTCTAAGAATTGATGTGTACAAAATAAATATTCCTTGTGCTGGAGAGTCTTTCTTTTTCTCTACAAACTCATTTTTTTCCACTTTTTCTCCAGAATGGATTAACTAGTAGCTTACAAGAATTACATCCATAATGTTGTCTCTCTATCAGGTGACATTCCAGAAGACAGACCTTTCCTTTATTTACAGAAATTTTTTAAGGAACTTCTAGAAATTTAGTTATCTTTGAGAGCTCTATTTCTGAAAAAAATACAGTTGAAATTGATTTGCTAGAAGTTTAACAGAGGCAGCAGGGGAATAATAGAAACACATACACATGCACATACACGTACAGACTACTGAAACTCTTTCCTCCATAGGAATTCAGCTTGACAATCCTTGATTCCATTGTTAAAATAATGAAAAAGACTGATTTCCTGTCAAGAGTACCTGTATCTTATATACAGAGAACCTCTAGATTTTCAGACATCAACTTTTTCTTCATTAGCATTTTTTCTTGTCAGAAATTGACTGCTTTTTTAATCTTTCACTGCTATATCACATAATTTAGAATCTGTGACTTTTTTTTTCTCATAATCTTGGTTCTGACAGAGGAAAGTTTCTAATATGCTGGAGACACACACAAACAAATTTGCCTTTGCAGTACCATCTTTGCAGCTTTAAAATTAAATGCTTCTGTTACTTTCATTCACTTATCCTTTAAAATTTGATTATGATAATGCAAATATTATTAACTCAATTGTGCAGGAAATTCAACTGAAATACCCTAGGTTGTCCTAACAAGACATGATTGAATACAGATATATAATCATTGTATATCATAATTCATCATCTTAACTGTTTCTTCTTTGCTTGACTGTGGCAGTTTTCCTAGCTGGTTTGACATTAGCTTTGCTCATCACGTTGTTTTCTATTGGCAACTTGAGCTGTCATGAAGGCATAAAGAATAGAGGTGTCCATACAAACTTTATTAATAAACTCAAAATTACCGTTACATCTAGACTTCATTTATTCAGGCACTGCAGCAAGAACCTAAGCCTTGATGATTAATGAGTAGCATGCTAGAGTTCAGTTAACCACCATGAACAATCAAGGACTGCAATCTATAAAGTCTTTACATGTATCATATTACACACCGGTGAATATAATTCATTTGTCTGGCAGAACTATCTTTTTTTTGGAGCTTATAAATAAGATTTTGAGAAGAGGTACCATGGGGAGCTATTCCCAAATCCAGTAAGGTTCATTTGAATTTCATGCATCATTCTTACTGTGCAGTCCTAACAATATTTGTTCATCATTTAGCTCAGTACAGGGTGTATGCTCTTTTTTTTTATTTTACAGCCTTACAATCTCATAGATCTAAACAGTTACATACCAGGTTTTCCTCTTCCCTTTTGTTTAGCTTTGTTCATGCACATGGAGGGATCCTCACAATATTCTATAAGGCTTTTTCTAAATTTCTTCTTCACAGACTCTGAAGGCATTCTAAGGAGACTACATTGCTAGCAAAATCTGTAAAACCTCCTTGTTAAGCATGTGTAAAAATGCTGATAAGGGGATGATACATGTTTTGCCTTGATAATACCACTTCTCAATTTGATAAAAACAAGAAAACGTATTTCCAGTTGCCTTAGATGCTGTGAATAACCATACAAAATAAGAAATATAATTTCTATTCTCAGGTTAATTTAAAAAAAATTATTATTATTTTATTAAAAATAAGACTACCTACAGATATACAAAAGCAGGATTTCAAAGGCTACTGTTCTATAAATCTTTCTGTGTCGCATAAACTTTCTACACTGTAGGGCAAATGGTGAGTGCAATAAAATGTTCTCTATCAATCTTTGTCATAGCCAATTGCCTGTTGCCTTGAGTATAGTGTATAAACCAGCCAGAAAGCAATCTTTTTTCACTTAAAAAGATAACAACAACCATCCAGACTTTGTATTGCAGCTGTCAGAAGTTCAAATAAAATGTGGATAGGAAATGTCATCTACAATGTCTTGGGAGGATATAGCAAATCCTTTTTATCCATCTATGATTTCCATGTCAATTTTCAAGATCTTGAAACTACTCAGGGACACATGTATGAGTCTTTTTTCATTCACCATTGTGCATGTGTATTCCTGTTGTCATATATGTGTCATCTCTATGTACAATTTTATTTATGATAACATATTTACACTTGCAATTGTCATAGTTATGCTTGTAGTTTAGGTATATTTTTTTCTTACATTCCTATGTGTGTTGGCAAGTGCAAAGTTTTTAAATGTCACATAATAGTGTCAGAAAATGCTGTACTATGCTCTTTAAATAGAACTAAAAGACATCATGCTTCTCCATAGAATTATTTAAACTAACATTATTTTTCACTTAGGATTCAGATATAGTGCATTCACTGCACCAGAATGAGAGGAATAAGGAAAGTCAATTATGAACTTGGTATTCAAAATTTAATGAGATAAATAAATATATTTGCTCATAATAATAAAGGAAAAAGCTACATTATTTGCATATATGCATCACATTAAAAAATGTCTAAAACATTAGATAGATTGTTGTCACAAAGACCATTCACGTTGTCAGTTTATAGAATTTGATTTAGAAGGCTAAGTCATCTAGGTGGAGTGCTACCAAGGTGAACTTTGACGGCGTGTATCTATAAAAAGTTCATAGAAGTTTACAAAATCAAAATTCCTGCTTGTAAAAGAATCAAATAGGGATTAAATGGTAAATGCATCTACAGTTAGAGAAGCAGTTTTGAGTACAGTTCAGAAAAATAAATTACGATCTAGTAAAATTGACTTTTTCATATCATACTTAATTAGAAGAAAAATAAAATGGCTTTAAAATTGGAAGGTTGTAAACAATATATTTCAAATTACAATATTTAGTCTTACCTTAATCATTTTGATTATGTAAAACAGGAGAAAAAGAAGGGTAAAAGACGTAGCATTTGTCCCCAGAAAATTGTTAAGAGATTATCATTCCAGGTAAATTTTACCAAAGCGCTCTTAGATGTCTAGCTGCAGCATGTGATGTTCAAAAAGATATGAGGATATTTACTCATAAGGCAATTTTGGACAAGTTACACTGTACCTCCACAGTTACACAGATCAGATGACTTGTTCTTTGTCATTCAAAATGTCTGTTGCACACGGACAAAAGAACACAGAAATCATATGTCAGCAATGCCAGTTTCCCCTAAAAAGCTAAAGACTGACTTTTTCAGACTGACAGAGATCAGTAAGGCTTTTTAATCATGTGAGTGACTTCGCTGGTTTTGTTTTCAACCTAGGTACATGTCTGAGGATGACAATAATTTCATCAAGGTCAACTGAGCACTTCTGAATTTGCTGAACTGATGCATAGAAGACTTCATCCCAGCAATGCATTGTCAAGGTACTACAAGGTACTTCTTTTGTAAGAACTTTTTTTTGCAATGTTTCTAAGGAATCCCTTTTTATTTACTTTTCTATTTACTTTTCATCTAGGCCTGGCATGGTACTTAGAACATGTCATGTATAAACACTACAAATGCTTGACTAAATACAATTTTTCCTTTTGCTCTGAGTGATAGAAATCCCAAGCAGATTGACTATATTTTTCAATTAACTTGAAAGACATTCTGTTGACACCAGTCTGAGAGGCTGCTATGCTCCTCAGGCAAGAATGCATGAGCAAAGCATAACAACATTTTTCCCAGTACATGCTGATGAACTGCATGTGTTAGACCTTCAACAGAATCAGAAAAACCTTTCACAAAGGCCGAAGTCTGTTCTTCATTTACAGGCTATGCTGACTCAGTTTGGAGTGAGAAATAAATCTAAGAATGCAGTAACATTAAATCTATACTTACAGACTGTCAAGAGGGCAACTATGTTTTCTATACAAACATTTATCTATATTTATGTGCATGCGCTTTATGAAGCTGCATTCAATGGAAGCATTAATGTTCACTAATATTTACTTTTTTAAAAAATCCAAATTTTAATACACTGTTTTCAGTTATGAATCTATGATAAATGATAACTTGCCCAGAGTTAAATCATGGGAGATGCACTAATTCCTCTCAGTAAATGTGTTTCCAGAAGCATGGAATCAGTGATACTTATTTTATAACTTTGCTTCTTTGGCAAATGGGATAGGACTCTAGCGTGTGACTCGCTTTTTACAGGTTAGTATGTACTCTAGTAGACTTTTCAAGGCTGAATTAAACTCTTTACAGGGAGAGCATCATGGCTAACAGAGATATGTTTACATTCTTGTTTATTAGGAATCACATTCCTACCAGAGTTGAAAGTGTCAAGATGACATTTAGCATTTACTGACAGTTCCTTCTCAGCGCATATGCATTCATTTGGACTCACCTTTAAGATTAATTCAATACACAGTATGTTGCAATACCATAAGCCCAAAGCCAAACATACCAAACTTTCAGAAGATACAGCTCTATGTGCCAGTATGACATAGATTCCACTATCATTCTACCAACAATGGAGACTCTTTTTGTGAATGGATGAAGCTGAAGCCCTCTTCCCTTGCTGGCAGCTCTGTGTATTGAATATGAGAATATTTAAAATTTTATTTTTAAATAGAATTTTACATTGTCATATTTTACAGGGGACTCTCCTAAACATCTCATTTTAACCTTCTTGCCACTAATTTACAGACATCTTTTATGCTATTTTCTGACAGTCTGCAAGTATTTCTGATTGTGTAGTTGAGACCTGGGAGTGACTGTTTCTTAGCTAGCATGTGGCATGAGTACTGCAGAGCTATAAACCAGAACACTTAAATTCATGATACCACGGTTTGGGTCACCTGAGTTAATTGTGGCTTTTTCTGATCAGCTCAAATTTTTTTAAAGAGTTCATTGAGATCTAATTTTCTGATTTCAACTTCTGTTTTAAAATTACATTCTTGGATCATTAAAGCCCAAGAGGCTCAACATGCTCCCCAAATAACTGAACAAGATAACATTTCCTTTGTAAAAGTACAAATTATGTTTTTTCACTACTAAATTTTTTGCAGTAATAACAGTAATGACAACAGGAGCAAACTAGTAAAGATATGGCTTTCTGGACACAAACCTCCACAGCTACCAGATACCTTTTTCTCTTTACCTTTCTCAAAATAGTTTGAATTTTGTTTGAACCTCTTGCACATAGCAGGATGACTTCAGTTTTCACTAGGAATAATACTGAAGGCATCAGAGCACAGGAAAGCTTCCTCACTTTAATCATTCTCCATATACAGGGAAGCTTAATTTTTCCAAGGTTTGAAATCTGACTCATTGAGATCAGGCCCAGCAAGGCAAAAAGCATATAACTTGCCTGTAGAACTTTTTGATCTGTCCACTTAGACATCAGGTTTCCTCTTATGAATACCAAGTAAATAAATATTTATCAGGAGTAATAAGCCACGGTCTTCTGGTTTATAATGTAAGGATTTCTAGCACTTGGAGAAATTTCTGATTTTTACTAACAAGAACTTATTGACATCCATATGAAAAGTGACATATCCCTGTCATTATTGAGAATATCCACACCTGTAAAGAAACAGGGAAACACAATAATGGATTCTCTAGGAGACAAAACCCACTAATCAGTACATGAAACAGTAAAGAATGCCTTAACATCTCGTTGCTGCTATCTTACAGTTTGAGGAGAGACTGTAATAATTTGATATTCAAATATATAACTGGGAAAGCTGTAGGCAGGACGTCTTATCACTAATTGTTTTCACCAACAAGCAGAACTTTTTATTCCTCAAGAATCTTCACAGAAGGAAAAGGTATTATATCCCTATGAGTATTACACAAACATAAGGCCTTGCACATGTACAAAACTTTACTAAAATTCAAAAGTACTGAAATAATGCTGAAGAAAGTATTCTTACTACCTTCTTGGAGCCAGATAATGAATTCAGAAATAAATTAGTCAGGGAGATATAAGAAAGAGTTTATTACTCTTGAACAATCAGGCAAGAAAATGATTGTGAGAAGCTAATTGGCAAAGTGGAGTTTTCTTGGTTTGCTTTCTTTTTCTGTAAGATGAAATGTTAAACAAATTATCAATATTGTGTATGTATAGATTTATTCTTTGTAAACAGCAATGTGTTGAAAACAAAATTTATTGAAAATAGTTTACAAAGATGTACCTGGGAGATGTGGAAATTTTTTTTCTTTTTAAAACCAAAAAATGTTACAGAAACTGATAATATATTTTCAACTAGAATTGGCAGGTTTGTTTCAGATGGTTTATTTTATTATCCCTTCTGGATACTTCAGGGATCTAGGGAAGTATGCTATTACTGAAAAATGTATAGGAAAACAAAAAAACACATTTCCATAAAAGAAATAAATGGAAAAAAAAATCATGCTCTGCTCTATGGAATTAATGTGTCTGTGTGTATTTTACTGTCATGTGTATTTGCTTCCCAGGTATTATCAGACATAATTTTTACTCTTAAAATGAAAATCAATAAGCCATTATCAATAAAGCAGGGATTATTGCTTGTAAATAGATTTGCATTTGAATTTTTCCTTCTAACTTCACTTTTTTCACTTTTTTTTAAATCTTATAAGGATTCCTTACTCCCTTTCTCTTCCCATTTTGCGAAGGAAGAGGGGTTAATAGAGAGCATCTGTCATTTGTCTAGAAGCTGGCCCAGCCCAGTCCTAACCCTTCATAATCCAGAAGGTTAGCCTTTAGGAAGAATGCTGGAAACACAAGATTCAAGGTAAGCTTGTAAAATCTGACAGCACTGATTTTGGTACACAAAACACTGATTTGTTATTTTTAATAAGCATATAATGGATTTTTTTGTTTGTTTCCATAGGAAGTATTATGGAAAATACATGCTTATAACTAACTGCCCTGAACAGCTTCAGCATCTTTCAAAAACCTCAGAAACAAATGCATTTGACTGTGCCTTAAATCATAGACATGGAACAGCATCCAAGAACACTGCTCAAAATCTATTTCCCAAAAGTCAACAGGCAAAAAAGATGTTCAGGGTTCAGAACTTGAAAAAAAAGCCCATGATATTTATTTTAACACTGTTTACAGTTCAAGATTGAAATATTGAACAAGAGTAGAAACATCCTCTGATTATACTTTTTCGATATTCAAGTCGGTTCAGGAAATAGTAGTTGCTATGCTGGTTTTCGCTGACAGTGAGTTAAATAGTGACAGAAAGCACTTCCAGTGCAGTAATCTGTCCTCCCTCCTGAGCATAGGGTGTAAGCAGTGAAGGAAGATGTATTTTTTTCCAGATACACTCCTGTTTAAGGAGACTGTACAGACTCTTGTTTTTTTCCTAAGCTTTTTATTTAACAACATTTTGGTTAAATCTGCTTGAATGATATCTCTTGTACTTCAAAGAGACTGTCCAGCAGATTTATGGTCAATTTGCTATGTAGGAGGAAGGGAAAGGAATACACATTAGGGAACTGATGTTAATGCTGGAAAGCATTTCCTGTTTGGGCTGCATTCCATACAGTTAAAAAGTAAGGCTTAGAGGCAGTTTGTGGTATTTGATCTCAGATCTAGATCACAGTACCCCACATCTGTGCTTGTGCAGGCATAGCCTGGTGTGTACAATTTTCTCTTCCTCTGAGCTCCTTCCACTAACTTTTTTTAACTGATTAAATTCTTGAGGAAAAAAAAAGATATCACACAAAGTTGTGGTGTTTGGATTTTTTCTGAAAATAAGAGGTAAGCAGAGGAAAAACACTTCACATGTCCAGTTGATTGTAGAGTTGCTGCATGATCTCGTTGTTAGCCATACAAACTCCTACGTAGTGCATGGATAAATACTGCAACTGCAGAGGAACATTTTATATAAAGCATGCTATAATTTCTGATTATTTTTGCTATCATCACACATTCAGCAATATAAAGCTAGGGGAAGAAGAAGGAAGGGGGGGACATTCATCTTTCCATATAACTTTTGTACATGATGAAGGGCTTCCCTCATTTTACCTTTGATCCCCTCTCCTCCTTGGGAGGCGGCACGGACGTTTGTGTCCGGACCGCGACAGGCTGTTTTCCTGGAAATGGAGAAACTCCTGCCTACTGATGGGAAGAAAAAAATAGAATGAATTCTTTGTTTTGCTTTGCTTGTGTTCACAGCTTTTGCTTTCCCTATTAAATGGTCTTTAACTCATCCCATGAGTCCTCTCACTTTTACCTTTCTGATTTCCTCCCCCATCCTAATGCAGGGGGAGTAAATGAGTGGCTGGATGGGATTGAGTGGCTGGACAGGGTTAAACCGTGACAATATACTCGAGCCATTTCAATAATTTCTACTCATTAGTTAAATGAGACTCTGACTCTCACCTCTTGCTCCACACTTCAGCTTCTAAACTGATCAGACAGCAAGCAAAATTCATAACCTTTCACTAGACAAATTAAAATAACAGGAAAAAATATGGGTATCAACTACCCTAGTGATTTCCTGGTGTCCATACTAAGTCAGGTTTGGGTTTGGATGGAAAAGACCATACAGCGCATGTGACAAAGAATTGAAAATGGCTTACCTTAGAATTTTCTGAATAGCACAAATTCTTCTACAAAGATCACACAAGATCACAAAAAACCCCGCAGGTGTTTTAACATGAGAAAACACAATGGACAGTCACAAAAGGAAGAGGTGGTAAATCTGACAGACAAGGCAGATATTATGGGAAATGCACATAAATAGAAAGGATATGCATCTTTTAAAAACCAGCAAAGTAAATGAGTACTTTCTGCTCCATTGAGCATACATCAAATTGTGCATCCATGGAGAGGAATAACTGGGAAAATATTGTTATCTCCTGTGTATGTCACTTCAGTAAGCTATCTTGTTCCTTCTCCTAACAGTGTGCATTGCATTTTTTAGTCTCCTGACATTTGTACTGAAATACGGTGGTAGTTTAGTAAAGCTGCGGCGGGGCTCTACAGTAGCCACCCACGTGGCTGTGCCGCTACACCCTGCCCCCTCCCCCCTGCCGAGGGCCACGGACAAAGGTTTTAAAATGCCTTTTTTAGTTCAGATAAGGAAGATTTAATACAGAATTGGGTTACCTGATCATAGAAGGAGATTAGGTTGGTTAAACATTATCCCCACACTGAAATATCTGACACTTTGAAGTACAGTAATACATTAGTGACCAATTACTTATTGTGTCATTTCATAATCAATCAACAAACACAATTTTCAATAAAAATATTCCAGTATCTACTAAAAATAAGCAAAGCAATGGTTAAAGGGGTTTGAGCATAGGTTTTTTGGTCCTTTTGCCATTCTTCGATGTTAGGTCGAAACCTTCCTTTATTTGTTTACCACAATGCTTCCTGCCCTCACCAGTCACTTTCTATGTTTCTAGATGATATGTAAAACTACTTTCTTCCATCCGAACAGAAGCATCATCATCTCTGCCATGGGCATTCAACCCTTCCTGATGCTTGTTGCAGTTTTCAGTATGGTTTAGTCTAGTTTATGTTGTTACTGTGTTAGGTTAAATGCAAATGTTTCATCCTGATCTAGAAATTCAATATCTTCTGAGTTCCTTGTGACTACCTTTCCAAGGCCTTGAACTCAATCTGAACAACAATGCTACCCACTGCCTCTGCAAAATACATTGCAACTCAGGGTGCACTTGAAAAAAAAACAACCTGGGATTTCTCACAGCAGTCAGAAAATGTAAACTTGCAAGACAAGATCTTCAATTTTCACATACAGCTATAGGGTGAGGAATGATTGCAGTAAAATTTGTTGTTACACTTGTATGAAACCAACAGATTAACCAGTCTTCAAGAAAATCAAACAGTATGGCATTTATACCATCAACCTGGAACAAGACCAAGCTTTTTAATATTCATCTTGGTTTTATTTAATATTCACTTCTGATAAACCTTCAGTTTCTATTATATTTGTTTCCGTTTGTGTCACCATGCTCAGTATAAGTCTGAATTTCATGTTTGCTTAGTAGCCTTGACACGGTTGTACCCAGGGCTTTGCTGTACAGTAAGAAACTCTGAAGTGATTAATTTTAAATGTGATATTTAAAGTATTGATACAAGAAAAACAGTTGGTGAAGCTTCTTCATATTACAGAAAGCTCTGTCAAATTAAAAAGTTAAGGTTAATTATAGAAATTTGAAGCAGACAAAGGGTTTGATGCCTTCAGAAAAATCTTTAGAAGGGAAACACCTTTGAGCTTCAGAACAAAAAAATTCAGGCCCAATAAAGATGCCTGAGATTCTTCTCAAAACCTTAGAAATACCATTGCTGGTTTTCATTTCTGATGTTTCCATCTACTTTTTATGTAATTTTGGCCATTCAAATGATTTACATAATTGTTATTAATGTGATAAAGCCTAATGCAGTGATTTGATGTTTATAAAATCCCATAGAGTTGGATTAATGATAAATTAGAAAAGTCAAATTTAGTACATTCTTCAAAGGATGAATACATCTCAATATTTCTCACTGTCTTTGCTTTTTGTTATGGTGAATAAAGTGAGGTTTTCATATAGCAATTAGACCTCTTGACAACCAGGTTTTTTAGATGTTTTCAGCAAATTGAAAGAACTTTTATTTTCTTCACATCAAATAAAAATTGAATTCAATAACACTTTTCATGTGGCTGACACTAGCACAAATAGAAAATAATTCAGCAAATGGCTGAATTAAATAGTTGCCAAATTTAGGTAAGGTTAATTATCTCTTTTAGCCTCACACATAATGTCCCTGCTGAGACTACTTTTCACTGAAATTTACTGGACATTTATGGTATATACAGTAACAAATAAAACAAATTTGTTAATAACATACAAGAAAAAACAAGTTTTCTTTCTGAACATTAAATATAGCTACTTATAGCAGCAGCAAGTGCAAAAATATTTGAATGTAAAAACAGTGAGATTTCGAGTTTGTTTGAATAACATATTATCATTTGCACAGATCATAGTTATGGGTTCTTGGTTTTGTTTTAACAAATATGGATCCCACTAGGGCAATAAAGTTTATTCACAAAATGCAGCTAAATTATATTTATTATGGATATTTTTATTTCTTCTTGGAATATGGGTTATAAAGCTAGAATACATATATTTTCAACATCCAGTCTCAATTTATGGTCATTTATATCACAAGGTACACCTTTATATATTTTCATGAATTTCATAAACATTTTGTAGGTTATTTCTTGAAAGAAACATGTTAAAATAATGCACAGAGCTTAACATAATTTAGACTAATTTTTACAGACTTTTTTCTCTTAGCCATCTATGATAACATATTTATATTGTGATCACATTACCGTTAAAATAGCTTAAAGAGATTGTATAATGCAATAATAGTGATGCATTTTAGCAGTGAGATTTTCCTTGCCCTTTTTTTTTTTTTTTTTTTTTTTATGCCTTGGAAAACTTGAGAGTAAACACAGATATCATATATGTCTTTGAGCAGAACAATTAAGGTAATTAGCCAAGAAAACTACTCAGTCTATTCAAAATAGAGCTGAGGAAAATAGAAGGAATTTCTCATTGTGAAAGAGATACTTGAAGTTACCTCTAGATTCTCAGTAACTGCTGACAGCTTGAGAATTTAGCCAGCATGCAAACCAAAAAGCACAAAGCCTAAGCAAGAAGAAAAGGGAAAACAAGACACTTAAGACTGTCCCAGCAGGGATTAGATGAAGATCCTTCTACAGGAACTCTTGACACTCTGGACACAAGAGTCTGTCCTGAATTATATGTATCAGAAAGCCAAGCTAACAATAGCTATTGAGCCCAGCAGGCTGAGCTGTGCTCCCCAGAGGCTGCACTGCCCATCAGAAATTAGTCATTGGGGCAGAAGAGGTGAAAAAAAGGGAGAGTCAGAAGCAACCACCATCCTCCTCTCAGGCCTTGCAAGCTGAGTGAGCTGTGTGAGTGGAAGATGTTGCTTGTGAATGGCTGTGATAACCCCCATTCAGAGCAACTGCTGCCAGTAAGGTGTGCAACAATATTTAAGATCTTATCTGCCACGAGAAAACACAGAACTTACACCTGAAATAAATCATCTGAGGTGTTTGCAGATGATGGAATAAACACCAAAACCTTTTGGCTGTATGGAAGCACTATGGCAACAGTGAGGAGTAACATCCCTAGCAATTTTGCACTTGTCTTTTTTTGGCCCTTTGGTCCCTCAGTATTTCCGTTGTGATGGCATTCAGACCATAGTGGGGCATGCTGGTGCCGCACGTAGTTGTCTCTTTTGTGGCAGCCAAAGGCTGGTGGAACATGGGTGTGATGGCTGTCTTGCCTCCTTACTGCTGCAGTTTGGAGGATACAGGGAGCAAGCTATGCTCCAAGCACGTCTGTCATTTCTGGTGTTGAGAACTGGCGGAGGCATTGTCTTACATTTAGAGTCCAAGCTTGTAAAAGTGCTTCAATCTTAGCCTGTAAGAGGAAATGAAGAAATTGCTTGGAGCTGCATGTTTTCTGGAAGCGTTAACTCTTAGCTCCAGAGGCATACTCTGGTGTATTGATAGTTCAGCATTATGTTCAGCTGGGAGAATCTGTGTGGGGAGGCCGGGGCAGGATTCTTGGTAGAAGAGTGTTGCAAAATCTGTAAATCAGGAGATTAATGCCATTCTGTTCAACTTGATCTGTTCTGTAGAGTGCTTTGTGTCACTCAGATGCACCACGATTTAACACTCAGGAGCATATACCTCTTGCCATTAACTCCATCAGCTACTGGTTTTCTAACTCTTCCCTTCATCTGGGTGTCAGATTTTTCACTTGCAAATATTTCCCGAAGAAGCCTTCTCATCCAGAGGAAGCAGAAGGAAATTGCCCTCCTTAAGGCACATGGACTAAAAAAGGAGGAAAGCTTCCTGCCCTCGCGAGCAAAGTTCAGGTCCATCACAGATACTGTTTGATGTGCCTGAACTTCTCCTTCAAATAAACTGTAAAGCCAGGGTCCTGACTCTTTCTTCTTGTTGAATATCTCCTGGTACTTTTCACAGCTGTCACATGCCAACTTGCACATTCCAGCTAAATTCCAGTTTGGAGTAACTGGACCTCACTTCTCTGTCTTCCTCACATGGTTTCAGTTCTCTCCTGCATGTATTGACCTAGACTGTTGGGCAGCACATGTTAGGCTAAACTGCTTCCTTGTGCCACACTCACTAAGGGCAGCCACATTTCAGCAAAAAGTTTGTTTTGCACAGCGTTACCTACAGGCTGAATACAAAGGGTCCTTGCTCCAGCTGGTGCTTTCCTTGATTTCAGTACAAATGTTGTGAGAAGAAGGTTTAAGTAAGGACTGCAACATGCTTCCAATCCTAGGTCTAAATTAAAGCAGACTCTGGTGCCAGTATTGAATTTTGCTCCTTCTCTTCAGCTCTGACAGACTGAAAAGGCTGGTCTGTTAGCAGCCAGGTGCAGTGGTGGGGTCTGGGTCTGAGTCTCTATGTTCCTCAGATAAAACTGTTTTGCAGAATTCACAGAGTATTTTAATATTGTCACCATTGTACAGTATCTTTAATAAGTTAATAGCAAGGCTGGTGAGAAATGTCCTGTTGGTATCTTTTAAAATAACCAATAGGTCAGCTTTAAAAAAAATAGTTTCAAAGGTTTCAGTAAGAGCTCAAAAAGATCCTGGGAACAGGGAAACTTCTGAGACCTCCAAGTGTGAAGCTGTAAAGTCTTCACATGCTAAAAAAAGAATCTTTAACACTTGAGCATTTGTCCTTTATTCAGCTATCTTGTAAGTGTTGCTGCCAATGCAGCAAGAGCTGAAAACAGACAGCCTCTTAACAGTGGCTTTTTTTCTTTTTTTTTTTTTTTTGGCTGTTTAATAAACATACACTAGATACAAATTTAGCCAATAAAAGGTTCATGTAGTATGTATGTATGTATAACACATGCACAAAAGGGCTATTCAAAATGCATAGCAACCACTCGGCAGGGTTTAATTTTCCTTAACAGTTTTCCATTTTCCTTTAAATTTGGGATGGGAGTGGGGGGTAGCAATCAGAATCCTTGGCATAAATAGGATAATAATAAGGAAGTTCCTGGTATTGTTGATGTTACTGTTCTTAACAAAGCATACAAATGAATTCAGATAAAAGACGGTTCCTGATTAAAAGGGATTGTATGAATGAAAAATTTGAAAAGTTATTGGAAATTTCTCAGAGCTGTTAATCACTGTCACATGTTAATCACATGAGAAACTAAAAACTAGCCAAGGTTTTTGTAACATGTTTTATTAATTTGGTTAACAATTTTTAAAAATGTATTTTAAAAACTACTAGCATTCTATATGATAGCACACATAAATTATGTCAGCCAAACAGTACAGCAGGTTACATCATTGTCTTCTGTGACATTTATGAAGCCAGCATCTGCTCAGCATGGTGGGTTGGCTCTTTCCAAAGCCTGTCTAAGGGGTTTACAGCTGGCTTTCCAAATGTATGCCCTGCCATGTTCTTAAAGTGACACATGTACACAGAGGTCGTCAGTAGGTTTGGATTTTCCTCCAGTTTCTCACTTAGTAGAGCCTGCTGGAATGTCAGTTCTCACGTGTGCTGGCAGTGAAGTCCTGAGTGTCAAACAGATGCTTCTGTTACAGTAACACCTGGGTGTCCTGATTGAGACTGTAATTCCGTTTTAGTACAAGAAGTAGAAATTATTAATAGTTGCTTGTAGCGCAGTGCACAGGTTGAGACTCCTGTAACTGCTGAATGCTGTAAAACCCTGAAGAATACAGAGACAGGGGTATTTTTTAAAAAAAAAAAGTTGGTATTTTGATGTCTAATGATACAGGTTAGTTGTTGTGTTTGGTTTTTTTTCCCAAAAAATCTACCCTTCTAACTCTCATTGAAATCTCATGGTTAAGTGCCTTCAGACATTTCATGGTCCAAGGTCTGGACTCTTTTTGCCTTTTTAGGCACTTAACTTTGACAATCTAACCTTTGCATTGTGCAGGGGGAAAGGCTGGAGATATGCCCGTAGGATTTTGTGAATGCAAGAAACATAGGGTTTTAAATAACTTGGGATCTAGATAGACGCAAAAACAGGAGTGGTGATAAAATAACATCAGTCTTTCCAGCCTTGGCAGGATACTGTGTAAGTTGGTCTGCCAGTTTTGGTTTTTTCTTTATCTGTGAAATTTTTGGTTTTTCTGTGTTGAACAGCACAAGCCTCCTGTCACGTGTTAGTGAAACAGGTGGAAGAACCTCATGGTCTTCCATTTGCCCCTTTGTCTGCCTCTGCTACATAATAATTTTTCCCATCTAAATTGACAAAACAATCTTCTGATATATGGGTGAAGATACATGCATATGGGTATATGTGCGTGTGTGTGTCTGCACATATGTATATGAAGCATTCCACCCATAAGTCCTGAAATCAACGCATGAGACTCCTGCAGTGCACCAGATCATCTTGCGGTTCTGATAGGCGCATAAAGCAGACATCTAGTACTTCTTCACCAAAAAGGTTTTCTATACCTCTCCATTCATCTGGTTCTGGGGAAGCAAGCAGAAGTGAAATCCATGCTACCAAGAGGCATCCCTGTTTCTCTCACCTGATTGAAGGAATTGGCTTCAAATTCCCTTGTAAAACCCACTAGCAAAACATAAAGCTGCTGCTGAGCCTTTTTTTTCCCTGAAGCTCTTCAGTGGCCTGAGATACCTTTCCTTGGGGCAGCAGTTCTGCTTGCAAAAAGCCAATCATTTCATCAAAGCCCCAGACTCCGGAGAACATGGGCTGTGCCATCATGGGGCAGCTTTTCAAGGAGGCATCTGTGCTTAGCATATGGCAACTATTTATTATAGCTGTTGCATTGAGAAACAACAATTCCCATGATAATTGTTTCTCGTATATCAAGATGCTTCAATCTCTGTTTCCCACAACATTCTGCTTGTCTGGTATGTGTGTGCCAATGTCACCACAGTCCTAGCAGACAGTTGTCTACATTTTGTCATTACTGAGGGTAAACAGACATGACTTGAGTGGGAAGGAGAGCGGGGGAAGTGGACTGCTAATTTAGTCTGGCTTTAATACTATGCTGTGAAAGAAGTACTGAATGATTTGTGGGCAATATTGACAAACCTCCCCTCCCTAAATCCATCCATCCTTTTTCTTCAAGCGCACATTGTTTAAGGGCATTAATGCTTATTATTTGCCAGAATGCAGTACAGACAATGCTTGGTATTGCAAAGAGATGGGGAGCTTTTCTGTCCCCTCTATCAACTGGTGCTCTGTTCATTAATCCAAAAGAAACACTCCTGTGTTCTCTTGAAAATATATAACATGTATGGACATTTGCTCAGACATGTATGCATACACTACAGGCACCAATATACAACATATACCTTTTCTTCCTGTGCATAATCATATGCATACCTTTCAGATGCTAGGTATCAAAATCCCCCAAAAAATAGATTAATTATTTTAAAAAAGAAAGAAAGAAAGAGAGAAAGAAAGAGAGAAAGAGAGAAAGAGAGAAAGAAGGAAAGAAGGAAAGAGAGAAAGAAGGAAAGAAGAAAAGAAGGAAGGAAAGAAGGAAAGAAAGAAGGAAAGAAAGAAAAAGAGAGAGAAAGAGAAAAAGAGAAAGAGAGAGAGAAAGAGAGAAAGAAAGAGAGAAAGAAAAAGAAAGAAAGAAAGGAAGAAAGAAAGAAAGAAAGAAAAGCACACTATAAGGTAGCCTCCCACTGTCTCATCACCAGCAAAACCTCAGCTTTTGCTGCCTGACCTGACTGTGATGTTCCCATGTGGGCTTTGAATAACATTATAGGGACTGATTTTGAGAATGGTCATGCCACTGTAGCAGTTCAGCATCCAAGCTCTTTTCTTGCATAAATCAGTGCAACTCCACAGACTTTAAGCCCCAGCGTTTTGACCCATGCCAAGTGAGATTTGGATACGTGACATCTGTTGATGCTTCCTTTTTTTAGTTTTGTGGTGTTTTGTCTGGTTGTTTGGGAGAAAGAAGGGATAGGATGCACCTTTTATTAGTTAATGAAAGCACAATATACCTGGAGGTGGCTGAGCAAAACCAACATCCAAGAGTTCTGTGCAACAGATAAACATTGCAATAGTTTCCTCAGATAGCCAGAGCCACTACTGAGAAGCTGCAAGCATTAAAATAATGATTTAATTTAAATAAATAAAATTCAGGATTTAAATTAAAGATCAGGATTTAAGTTTGATGCATTAGTCAAGGATTAGGTAGGAAAGGTGTTGACTCTTATAATGTTTTAACATAGGTCATGCTACAGCAAAACTTAGGCATAATCATGATTTTGTCTCAGCTCATTCTATGTGTACTAAAGCAGAGAGAAGATTCTATTAGTTTTTGAGAAATTATGTTCTGTTCAAAACACAGCATTACTCCCTTACAAAGGACCCATGCCATGATGGGAGCTTTGATGATACTCAGCATTTGTGAATCTGACTCTTGTTCTTTTGTGTAGCACTGATGTGTTTACACTAACCGGAGGACACTCACATGTACCATGTTATTCATAGGGTCATCTGATTTTAACCAACTTGACTGCTTTCATGTTAAAACCTGAGATAAAACAATTTTTTTTTTGTATGATGAGGTGGTGCAGCTCTTAGTGAAGTTATATGAATCTTCTGCTTTATAGCCTGCTAACTGGGTCCTGTATTTGCATGTAAAAGTCTGACTTCATAATGCTGCTTTATTTTTGGCTCTAGGCAAGCTGTTTCTAGTTGAATCAATAGTAAAACTGCTCCTTAAGGCAGATAAATATGTAATTAGTAGAAATAATGGAGCAGTAGTCAGTCAGCTGCAAAACTGATGCTTCATCTAAATGTGTGTAAGGCACTTTATTTAGTTGGCATGTTGCTAACATCTATTAAGTTAAATTATGAGAAGTGTTTTGAGGCCTTTCACACACAATGTGAAGCTTTTCATTCCTTATTTACATGTGTGGATATGTATGCACAGAGATTTCAACCCATGAATTAACTCCAGAGGAAAACAAACCACCAGATAAACACAAAGCCTGGGTTTGTGTTTGGGCTTATTATTTTTTCCCTTTAGACGGCAAAGAAGCATCCTTACAGAATTTTCTGATTAATTTATTCAAAGAACTTAATTGATGTATCACAACACATCGGTATAATTTACATGGCATTAAAAAATGGAATTGCTTAGTTCTTTGCACCAACAACAGCCAGTTGAGAGAGTAACAAAAAATCCATCTTTGATGGTCATTTTTATTACTTTGAAACATGTGCTTTTATATAAATCTCACCTCGTGCTATTGGGTTTTTCTAAATATTGAAATAATGTGCAGTGTTTTGTTAACACCAGTTAACACTGGTAGCTCTGGATGAATGTTTAGATAGAGAGATAGAGAGGCAGATTATTTGTTCCAAATCCTGTTGGAAGTGACCATACGTCCCAGAGCTTTAACACAAATGTGAAACCCATGCAAAGCAACCTTTGGATTGGATAATCAAATGTTAGCAATCAGAAATCTGTTTGGTAGTTTGCTTCTGAGCAGCTATGGAAAGAAGTAGTTTATCACAGTACCAGAGAAACGCAACAAGACACATGCAGATATGTAAGGGCTGAGTGTCCCTAGTGGAATAGATGTTTTTAACTTAATCCACTTGATCCTTTAGGTTTTGGATCCAGGGATGTTTACACCTCTACAAGCAGGCTAAACAGTGTAGCACGGAACACAGCCAAGACATGCGAGACCTGTGAAGTGTCACCCCTCAAATGGATGTCTCTACTCTGCACCCCAAGATCCTTCTCTATGAGCTACTCTGCCAGGAATTGGGAGGGAGTTGAGAGGTAAGAGGAGAATACGTGATTGAGAGGAGATAATTTCCATGTACGAGGGTGTTTTACCAGTAGCATAAGAAACGCTGGAAAAAAATACAGATCTTTGGTTTTCCATCTCCCTACAAGCACGAAGTACCTTGTCACACTCTCTCGTAAAGATTTTAAAGATGGTTTTAATACTTGAAACTTCTTCTGTCTTCAAAGAACAAGACTTCAAGACAGATATGTGGGAATTCACTTAGCCAAGTACTTCAATTTTAGTTCATCTGCAGTGATCTGCAAACCACAGACTCTGAAATGAGCAAAGGGTTATGTGAATGTTCCATATAAGTATTTATTTTTATTTTCTTTAGCAGAGGCTGTCAAATAAAGCATCTACTGCCCTTCAGAACATTTACTGTCTGTGCAAATCTTCTCCAAACCAGAGCTTTGCTTAACATACTTAATTAGAGATTGCTTATTATAACAGTGCAAAACACAAGCCGGTTTTACTCTGGGAATTAAATTTTGCTGCATTCTATTCTTGGGTAGCATCAGTTGCTTCCTAGTGTTGGCAAGGATGCTCATGAAATCTGGGTACGTCTGGTGCAGGAAAGGTTAGTAGATTAAACAAGGAGGCATTAAAAATTGATTTAATAGAGCCAGGACTTCAGTATGTAGTATAATTTCAGCATTGCTTTAGGGTAAGTATTCAATTTTGGCTTTTTTTTTTTTTTTTTCTGTCGTTCCAGACTAAATGAAACAGATGCTTCTCTGTACACTTCTTTGGTAAACACACTCTGAGAATCCTCCATCCAATTGTAAGTGATTATATGGCTAAAAATGCAGTCTGTAATAGAGAAAACAGATGCAGTGATAATTATCCTAGTGCCCTGCATATCAAACATTAACTACTGCTGGTGGAAAAAAAAAAAAAGGCTGAAATCAAAACAGAGTGGGATTTGCTGCACCAGATCAGACTATCAGCTCAGGCTGCCTTGACACTGTTTTCAGATATGGGTTGAGCCTGATAATTTATAAAGAAATCAGGAATGCTTCTTTATAATGATGCAAAGAATGTATAATGCTTCTTAGGTTCACTATCCATTGTTTATATGTGATTCTTGCTAGTTAGGCATGGAACTCAGAGGGTCTTGGGCCTTCTAATTAGAATTGTTGAGTATTTTGAATCTACAGCCTGAATTTTCCATGCATTTTTACTGCCCCCAAAAGCAGTAGCCAGCTGTGCTCTGTCTTCAGTAATACGGGAATTGAAATGCCTTGATAGGAAGTTTGAGGTTGGATCGCTGAAATAATTTTTGCCTGTGGCTGTTGTGGAAAATTCCATGTGGACGTGCAGGCTTATCATCTGATCTTCCAAGATGCTGGTGAGTATAGCACTATCCAGAGTGACCAGCATGTATGCGAGACCTTAGCCCAGGCTGGAAGGTTTAGTCCTTTGACTAAAATCACTGCAGCTGTTTCTGATTGCTCTTGTTTTGTTGTCACACAGCTGAAGATGATTCAATTTTAAAATGTAAGTGTCCAGTAAACAGTCTGCAATATGATTTTATCTCTTCTGTGATTTTTTTTCTGATTCAAGAAGGGCTTCAATACTGAAAAATGTGAAACTCCTCTCTGAAGCTAACAAAGGTATTTATTCCAGATTCCTGTCAACTAACTGGAGGCATCTAACATATGATGCCTAAAGGCACTCACCCAGCATTAGCAGTCTGAAAGCTAGGCTGCTGCAGATCCAAACTGATAGTTATCTTCCTTCCCTTGCCGTCCTGGACACAACAGGTATTTTCAGAAGGCAGTTCAGCCTCTTCTAAAATACGTGGGAAAATTGTCTCCTCCAGGTGCCAGATTTGTCTCTGACTGAAAAGGGAGCCTGAAGTGCTGACATGAACTAGAAGCCTGATGTTTGGGGGCTTGGTTACCTGAGGTGAGTGTTACCCCAGTTAGCCTCATTGTTCCCTGTGCTTCTGCTCAAGATAGAAGAAAGACAGTCTCTTCCAGAAGGTTATTTAGTTCACTTGGGACCTGAATCTGATCTTGGGAAGTGCTGGTTTTCCTTTAACTACTAGAAATGGGCAGCTCAGAAAGATAGTGTTAGGATGAAACCAGATTGTCTTACTGCAGTCTTTTTCTGGAGGAGAGAGAGAGAGAGGACATGTTGCAGAGCCCCAGAGCTCTGCCAGTTTACTGGAAATCTCTCTCTGGAACCTGTTGCTCTTCCAAATAAGGACGTCTGTGTTAACACAAATGCCTTACCAAAAGGTTTGGAGTTACCATGCTAGTTTTCTTCATTAAGTGGAAATATATGCTATATTGATGAGAAAGTAGTCTGCTGTGACGTTTGAACACAGACACTCATGCCTGTAGACTTAACAAAGTGGGCTGCTTTTATTTTGAAAACTAAATAAGTAGTTATTTCCCAGCAAAGCCCCATATAAAAGTTGCCTTGCTCATGTTAGTCCTAGTCACGTTAACACAAGTTACAAGTATGAGCTAATGCCTTCTGATTTACAGATGAATGTGTTCACCTCATCCAGTTGTCCTAAAAGGTTAGACAAGAAGATCAAGCTGCTGTGCGAGGCCTGTTACTTCAGTTCCTGTTCAGCTGGTCTGGCTTTGGTCAGAAGCACACTTGTGGGATGGACTCACTCATCTGGAGTAGAGAAGCGTGACCTTGTAACACAAGGTAGCCAGAGGCTGGTAGTTAGAGCAGGAAACTAATGTGAACTGCTTACAATTGACAGGTAAGTAAACTTCAGAAACTGGGTGAAGTCACCTGTGTGAAAAGTATGAGAAATAGGTCAAGGCCATGCTGTCTGTTTACCTGCTCTTAATCTCCACAAAGGCAGAGCAATTTATCAACTTTCCAAAGTGAAAGCCATGCTCAGTACAGAGGAATAGGCTGAAGTTCCGTGGCTGAAGACACTTAGGACACCCAAGTGTTCAGGTCAAAAAAACCTAATGGGCTTTCTGGCTTTGAAATATGCCTGTCTAGATGCAGCTTGTTCCAATTATATTTGGTTGTCATTCTACATATGTCAAGTATAATTGCAGAATGGTCCCCCGAGGGATGATGTGGGGGCAGAAGAGGCTTATTTTTTTTGAAAAGTTCTCCTAAAGTTGGGCAAAATGTTTAGAAATATCCCAGATATGTACTCATCCAGAGAAAGCTGTGATATGTTAATGTGAAAAGCTATGTGCCCTGCAAGGAAGACATGAGAGAGAGGGGCTATTGGACACTGAAGGCAGTTCCCAGGGCACAGCTAAGACTGGGTCAGGCTGGACTCAAACACCAGACCCTTCTCTGCATTTTCGCACTGCGCTGAGCAGCAGCAGGAGCAGCCACTGCCTTGGCTCAGCAGTAGTCACTGGGCTGGCATTTGATTAGTGTCTGACACAATTAACATGCCATGTGCTCTTTCATGAGCACCAGGTAAGTACTCACAGCTTTTGCTAGAAAGATGGTAACTTTCATTACTTGACCAGATTTGCTGATCTCCTGTTAGGTATCTCACTTCTTGCACAGCTCTGCAGCCATAGAGTATCAGGCTGCTGAGTGTTCCCAGCCACAAACAAGAAGGAACCTATTTGATTTTGAAAGCCACAGCCTGATTGCTCTTTTCTGATCTGTCTTCTACTGACATCAGCTTTTTGTCTGAATCTTGTCCAAACACAGTCAGAAGAACAAGCTGCAGGTTTAAGCTCAACTGTGGGCAGCAAATTCCATCCCTCATCTTAAAAGCCTGTTGTTTCTCCACAGGTTTGTAGCATCTTTTGGGTCTCAGGAGGGGAATTAAAAGTTGTAAATTTTTTTACATGTCATCCTTTCACACTCCTAGGAGTGAAAAATAAAATGCTGCCCAGCTAGGCCATTCCTCTGCCTCTGAATAAACATTTGTGTGAGGGCTCCCATTCTTGCCAAGGTGTTAGGATAACATTCTCATGCTGATTCCTCTGCCCTCCTTCAGCATCCCAGTGCTGGAGGTCCATTTCCGAGGCTTTGAAATGGTCATGCTCTCACTTCATCTCATAGGCATGGAAATCAGATCACCAGGAGGAGGGAGCTTGAAAATCCCATGGGAAAACTAACACACCAGGTTAGGAAATTATGATCTTCAGTATATTAATGGTTGAGTGAAGAGCTCCATACAGCCAAAGAGGCTGCAGTGAAATTCATGAAATTGTAGAATGGTTTGGGTTGGAAGGGACCTTCAAAGGTCACCTAGTCCAACTCCCCTGCAGTGAGCAGGGACATCCTTAACTAGATTAGGTTGCTCAGAGCCCTGTCCAGCCTGACTTGAATGTTTCCAGGGATGGGGCTTCTACCACCTCTCTGGGAAACATGTTCTAGTGTTTCACTATCTGCATTGTAAACATTTTTATTCTTATATCTAGTCTAAATATACCCTCTTTTAGTTTAAAACCATTGCCACTTGTCCTGTCACAACAGGCCCTGCTAAAAAGATTGTACCCATTTTTTTTATAAGTCCCTTTAAGTACTGCAAAGCCTCGATAAGGTCTCCCTGGAGCTTTCTTTTCTCCAGGCCGAACCACCCCCACACTCTCAGCCTTTCTTCATAAGAAAGGTAGGGTTCATAGGTAGATGAGGGCAGTGTTGAAGGGCTTGAGCCTCTTTCCTTCAAACTCCACTGACAATTTTGCTATTGTTTCAGCAAAAGCCAGAGCTGAGCATTTATGCAACTCTTGATCTTGGAGCAGTTATTCCCCAAACCATGTTGGCAAGCCCTCTAGCTACCAGCCATCATGTCCTCTGTCCTGTATCAACCCTGCTCATTTTCCAAGCAGAATACTCCTGCTCATTTAATTCTACCTAAACAGAGGCCTTTCCTGGCAAAATCATGCTGTGAAGAGATGGAGCAACTCCTGGCTGCTCTAGCTGGTCTGAGAGGAGTTTCCACCTCAGACGTGGAAATGGGTCTGCAGGTAGGAGGGTTATGTCAGTCCTCAGGTTTCACAGCTGAGATCCAAAACCAGTTTTCTCTTTGTCACCTAGTTGCACAGGTAGCTCAATTTGTGGACCGGATTTTTCTTTTGAATTTCGTTCATTTGCATACTCCAGCCATGTCCAGCGAAGCACCTTGACTTTGGTTGCGCTGTCAGCGCCATTTTTGTTTTCCGTAGATGTGAAACAGTTCAGAAGGAGCTTGTGAGAACAGCCAAGGGTGTCACTAAACCCACAGCACTGAGAGGTGAATTGAACACTTCTGTTCACTCCTGACCTGTAAGCCAGAGTGAGTAACTTGGATTAGTTTTGAAGTGTATCTCTAGTGACGGAAGATAAGGTCAGTGCTGCTTGTTTAGGGTAAGGCAAATTAGGTCCAGTGAAAGGCCTGAAGGGAAGGAGGGAAATCTATCGTGAGAAAGACAATACCTTCAGTATTGTTCTCCCCCTGTAAAAGAGAAAGTGGGCAGTGACCAGAGCCCTGATCTAGATTAGATCCAGAGGTTTTGTTGGGACTGCAATAAGATCATCTTCAAAGCTTAAGCACTGCCTTTTTTCTGATCTTTGAGTGGGAGCTGGTTGGAGGATGTTGCTTCAGGCACATCTTGAATACAAAATACCATTAAATTCGTATTTATCAGTGATCAAAGAAACAGATAAAAATAAGTTGTTTGGGAGATGAGAACTTTAACCAACGCTAAATGAAATTATACAGAAACCCCAGATTAGTATAGCAGAGCACCTTAACATATCTTAACACAGTGAAATGCCTATTAGCGTGGGCCTTTTGAGCAAGTGTCTTTTGATACATTGGAAAGAATCAGCAAAAAAGCAGTTCTCATGGCTCTTTTAATAACTCCTGTTTTTTAAAAACCTGAAGTAAGAGTTGGGTTTCTGACTGAGGTCTTGTATTACAGACTGTATCTCCTAGGTAAAACCCTGTGTTCAAACATGTGCACATCTTCCCTATGTGTAAGCTCTTTTTAGTTTCAGATTATTTGTTTTAGAGATCCTTGAGGACTTTTAAGTAATTTTCTTACAATCAGGGGAACACAGCATGTGCAACAGCACTTGAAATGGGAATGTTCCTCATTCTGTATTAGCTGGCACACTTCTTCCAAGGGGCATCTGGTTTGGGCTGTTGGGTTTTTCTAGTTCATGTTTGTAGAGCTGTCTTAAATCAGAAGAGAACCAAGAGAAAAGGGAACAAAATCTTAAAACTGTTCTCTTTCCTCTGCCACTACTGTGAAATATGCTCCCAAGAATGAGAGCAGGTCAAATTATTCAGCATTGGTATATAACTGCTTTAAGAAGGGTTACTAGGGCATTTCTATTATTTGCTGTGGTTGTTTGGTGGTTGTGACATTTAGAGGGTACTTTGAAGAAAATAGCCCGGCTGGTAAATGACAGCAGAGAAAGGGGAAGGAAAGCAAATGGAGAGGAGGGAAGTTCACAGAGATTTCCTGACAAGATGAAAGGGTGAAGAAAACCCAGTGAGTTCTTATTCAAAAACCATTTTGGTGGCCTCTGCTTGAATAAGAGAACCATTTCTTAGTGTGCTTAACAACTACTTGGTCTTGTCCAGGAGTTCACTTCACCAAATGTCCACTGTGTTTAACACCACAATCAACTTTGTAATGTGTGATGAGAATTATTTTTACAGCTGAGCTTCTTAACAGAGGCCCACATGTGGTATGTAAATCCTGGTGGGTTTTAACACACCTCAGCTGCACTGGAGAGGGAAATTCTGATCTTCACCAGGATTAATAAAGGTACAGAAAAGCATTAACATCCAATGTTTAAAACAAATGAAAAGCAGCCTGGGAACCTGGTGTCCTCTATAGGGAACCTAGGATGTGCATGAGGTGGGACAAGGATGATGACAGGACTTTCCCAGCTGATTCTCAGCACAGTTTTGATCATATCATCTTTCCTATATGTCTTGCAGTGTCACAGCCTGCATAGGAGACAAAATAGTGACCTATCATATACCACAGTGATATAAATAATGCTGGCCATGAAACTCTTCACAAATCTTTTAACTTTATTGCACATCAAGATAAAACAATCTTTCAAAGGTTGATTGGTAATTGAAACAAATACATACATAGAACAAACATCATTTTGGTGGTAAGCATGCTCCTAGGGGATGTGGATTCAGATTCAAATTGCCATTAACTCATCTCACAGAGGGACTTGAACCTGGGGCTTTCCTTTACTGGAAAACCGTTCAGAATTGGGGTGCTTGGTTTTAAAAAGTTGTTTATGCTTAAAAAGAAAAAAATCTGTCTGGCTCTGTATGTAGTAAGAACAGGAGGAATGTGATGCATAAGTGCAAAATTTAAATATGGACCAATCCTTATAGAGAAACCAGGCACGAGGGGGAAGAAAAAAAAAAAAGAGAGTATAAGAAGGCCTGCATGTCTATTCACCAAAGAGGTCTTTTCCAAAGCATGTGGAAAAAAGCATCATGAAGAGTCAAAACAGCAGGCTAGGTGTAGACTGAATACATAAACCTGTCCCCAAAGCACTGAATTGTGCAATGCTATGGGATAGTGAGGTGTGAAACAGAGCAAATTTAGCGAAAGGAGAGCTATGTCAGCAGCGGCATGAAAACGTAGAGACTAACATAGCCTTGTTTAAGAGAAATTAGAGGCTAGGACAGAGGGGAGGGAGAAAGTGTTGATGCACTATAAGATTATCACACATTTCTAAAGAGGTCTGAAAGAGCTGACTTCCTGCTGTGGGGTTCCTCTCATATTGCTGTGAACAAGCATCACACTATCACCTGCAAAGTCTTTAAGTGCAAGTGGTGACACTTCAGTATTCACAGCCTGCCGTAGAAAATCCAAGGGAAGCAGAAGAAAGATGAAAACCATGCAAGTCAAAAGGATGCTGCTCCCATTGTTCTTCTTGCTGCTTGGTTAACTGGGAATCCTTTTGAGCAACAGAGAGGTCATATCTCTCCAGATGAGCCCTGCCCACATCCTAGGGCAGGGCACGGCTGCCAGTGCGGAAGCAGCTCCCCACAAACACCTTTCATGGTAGCAGCACAATGAAATCACCCTGCTAGGCAGGACGCAAACTCTCACCATGTAAGTGTGGATTTTGCAGAATATGTAATTGTGACCACAGCTACCAGTGGAAGATGACTACCCTGTGACATGGCAGCACAGCCCCTTTAACAGAATAGGCAGGACTGAAACCACTCAGGACTGTCTTGAACCAAACTAGGACTTTAAGGGCACATGAGACTGGGTCTGAGTTACCAAAGATAAGAATGGGTGCATCTAGACCCTCTCCAGCTAGGACCTTGGGGATGACTGCTGCACCCCGGCCATGAGCTCCTGCTTGTCCAGGCTCACTGGTTTTAGGACTAAATGTGCTGTCAAGTACATGAAGACCTGAAGCTGAAGGAAGCCACTATAGATGACAGGAAGCAGCAGGACCTTCACAGACAAGTATGATAGCAATGAACAGGTCATGCATCAGAAACTGATGGGAAAGGAAAATCAGCCCAAGTTTTTGACACCAGGTAAAATAGTTGATTCACTATGTGAATCATGTTAGGCATGTCCATGTGCTTTGCTGTGTGCATTTCATACCTTGTAGGTGGTGTATCATCATGGATCTCTCCCAAGGGGAGTCTTGGGCTTCCAAGGGGCATTCTGCTATCTCCAGCACAAAGCAATGGATTGGCAGTGCAGCCTTGTTATTGTACTATGTCACAAATGTTTAATAAGAATCTGGAATAAGCAGGGCTAATCAAAGTCCTTTATTTAGATGATACAGTAGGAGTAACAAACCCTGTCTTGTTTTCCAGGAGGGGATGTGTGGGAGGGTTTCTTTGAGGGTAAGTGTAGTATGCTCTGAGTATATACTTGTCTAGTTTTAATACTTATTTCCGGTTTGGATAATCTCATTCATTTGATGTCCAGTCTTATAAAAAGAACACAAATAAGGATGCTAACTAACTTTGTGATCTGCAACTCCACAATATCCCGTAGCCATTTTCAGCAATAAAGAAGCTGTTCATGTTCTTGATTTTTTGTGGGAGACTAGATGTAGTCTATAACCATCAAAAAAACTCCACCCCAAACTCCAGGCAAACTGCAGATGCTTTATTTTTCACTATTATTAACCCCTCTCTAGCTACTCATCTATTTCTCTTTTGAAATAGTGAGACAGTGTGCCTGGTTGACACTTACTAGAGAGCTGTTTGAGCTTGCCTTCCCTGCATTTCAAGAAAATGGTTTTTTTCCTCCTTTTAATGAAAATTCCCTTTTTTTGGTCCTTCTTTATTGATTTATTTTTGAGGCCTTCCACCTCTGTTAACTGTGGGAAAAGGCTTCGCTTCACCAGGGTACAGCACACATTGTAAAAGTAATTCAATTTTACACCATAGCAATGACATGATCAAGGGAACTTTGAGCAGGCTTTGTGACCAAGAGCATTTAACAAGTATGTGAAAAGCTTCCAGAGAGCCTTCATGAAAGAAAGAAAGGTTCTAACAATAGGAGAGGTAGTTCGATAGTGGTAAATTAAGAGTCATAGGAGTGACTCTAATCAGGTTAGACTTTAAAAAAAAAGAAGCACCTTTATATCTCTTGAGCATAGGCCTGAGTACATTAAGAACTGTTGGATTTGTCTTGGGAAGCACACAAATCCCTGTGGCACTCAGCACTTGCTCCTCCCTGGGCTGATGAATTCAGCCCTGCACAGACAATGACTTTCTAGGCAGAATAAGTAAAACTGCAGATTTGGACTGAGTACCTTGGAAAAAGAATATTGACTCTTTGTTGGTTTTAGTCAACATCTAGACCTCTTTAGAGGTTGTTAACTTCCATTTTATTCCCTGTGGAAACCTCCTGGTGGTTCCAATGCAAGCATTGAAGCAGTCTTGTGTATAAAAGCAATGATGAACCATTCACACATGTTACTAGTTTATAAGAGCTGTGTAGCCTGAGCCAGGTTCTATTCTGAGCCATACCCCAGTGAAGTACAGCAAGTACCACATGCAAGAAAGGCCACACAAATGACAAACAATTTGTGTATTCATATGCACATACATATGCACATGTGTGTATTCATATGCACATTAGAGAGAGTGATCCTGGGCATATAATTAAAACTTGGGGTTGCTAAGGAACATGTATAGAGACGAATGCTTTAAAGAAGAATCCAGCTATCTAAGAAGATAACACATCTACAAACAGACTATCAAGCTGTTAGGGCTAATTTTGTTGTTTCTCACATGTGGCTTAATCAACACCTTTTATTTATCTGTTACTGCAAAAAGCGGTCAGAGTTTATTTTGCCCAGGAAAAAGGTTATAACTTGTCTTTTTCTCTGTTAGCAAAAAAAAAAGAAATGAAAAAGTTGGGCCTGACTCGTTTTTGCAATCGACAGGGACACCTACAGGAAGACAAAATTAACACATTGGCATATTGGGTGTTTTCTGCTTTATTTGTTCACAGCTTGAGCCTATTACCTAATAGAGACACAAGAAAATGGCCCATCTGTTTGCAGTGGGCAAATGTGTGAGTGCTACTCTCTGGGGCTGCATGGGAGAAGGGTTGCTTTTCAAGAACATATTTACTTTACTCTCTGTTTTCTCAACGGTGTGTATAACTCAATACTAAAAGGCTAATTTGTTTAAGAAAACCAAATCTGACTTCTTCAGTTAATTGCTTAGAGAAAAGCTGTAGGTATTGCATGGATTCTGTGTGCTTTGCTGAGTGAGCTGGAGTGGCCTCTGCTATGCGACCAGGGAGGAAGCAGAAAAGCCAACTGGATGGCTGCAAACTGCTCACTGTTCCCCGCCTGCTTGCTCTGGTAAGGCTGCAGCTCTTGGAAAAGATCAGGGATGTGTAAGGAGTGGGAGAGAGATGAAAGCCTGTCTTCAAGGAATGGGGATGAGGCAGCTGGGAGGGAAAGTCTGCTCAGGGGCATGCGGGACCTGAGATATGATTAAGGCTTTGGCAACATGTTAAGGAGAACAGGATCTGGGGACTGAGAGGAAATGCCTACACGTTCACTTGCAACCAGCTTTGGGTGGGAGTAGGAGCCTACAGTCAGGCCAAAGTGAATCCAAGCTTTTGCATGCACAGGAGTGAAAACAGGCTGTAGTAGAACAACGTGGAATTTGGAGACACACATCCTGATGGGCCGGTTCCACTCATGGGAGCTGGGTCTGCTTTGTAACTCCTTTTACCAGAACATGAGCAGGGATCATTTTGGTAAACAGCAGCACACTGCAAACAACAGCAGCTGTTGCTGTATCTTCTCCTCAGCTCCTCTACCACTCAGGCATTTAAAACATTTTTTTAAAACTCCTAGAGTCAAACCCACTGATGACAGAGGTAGCCTTTACTTCTCTGTAGTCTGCAGGGACAGAACTGCTTGAAGGTATTAGCTATGCTAAGCCTCTTAAATAACTATTAAACACATAAAACTCTTAAATGCACACAAATCCTGTGTAACAAATGGCAAACAATAAGGAAAAGCTGATCAACCATTATACAGCAATTTAATCTATGCAACTTGCATGATTTTGTCTAACAGAGGAGGCTATAGCAGAATTGCTTGGTGAAGAAAGGTGAAATGCCGTACAAAACAGGTAAACAATCAGGAATGAGGATTTTGCAAGTCCTTGACAAATTCTTGGCATGAGGACACGGACAGTGTGATATAATTGCAAGGGATGTGATCTAGGACTGGAAAAGACAAAAGGCAAATTGGGAGCATGGAAAAAAGTCAGTTTTGCAATCAAATTGGGAAATTTAGAGTAAAGGTAGAATGGGCACCTTTAACTTTGTCCCTCTTTTTCGTTTCAGAAGACTTCTGTGGCATCCTGTATCTGAGCTATAATACTCATAACTACAACAGGTAAACTGCAGCTACCTGCAACATTTGTGCATGTGTAGGACCTTCACATCTGGAGAAATGAAAGAGTGGTGACTTCTGAGCAGCCTGTTTTACAGACAGCCAAGGGCAAATGAGCCACTAGTACCAAGGCTCAGGGCCACTCTGCTAAATAGCCGGTGCCTCCTCTGGGGCTCCTGCAGAAACTGTTTTCTCTGATTCACAGTCTGTAAGGTGGGCTCATATTTCTGTAAATATGCCTAGCACTTTGTGGACTCTCTAACACTAATCTAAACTCACATACGGAGTATGCAGGTATTTCAGGGACAGGAACTGTGCAACTTACTTGTAAGTAGAAAACTGGGAGCTGCTTCTCACCGCAGAGCCACCTGCTTAGGTATAGCCCCTGCACTCTATGAATTTACACCAGGAGCTCATTAACAACTTAGTGCTGGGCTGCAAAGCACCTTTTTCTTGGTCAGGAATGTCCTCTGTTATGTTCCCAGCATCTGGTGGCCATCAACACCTTGCTGATAAACTGGAAATCTTCACCTTCTTCCATCCTCACCTCTCAAATGACCCATGAAAGAATCTTGGAGATCAAAGAAATCCTTTTCCATCCTTATCCTTCTAACAGAGAGACTGATGGGATTTAGCACCCATGTGGGAATATGAGCATTGGTAACTGGGGAGTGGTAGGGGTGGAAAATGATTGTGGGGGTGGGTGGTGGAAGAACCCAGAAGATTAATTACCTGGGGAGGAGGTGCATACTCAATTGTGGTGTCCATAGCAAGTGTGAGAAGACAGAAGAGAAATTACTTCCTCTGCCCCAAATAAAGATCAAGGAGTATTTGCATTCAAAGGAGCTGGGTTTTGCACATATCTCATCTCTTTGGTCACTTTTTCTTTTAACTGGAAATCCTCACCAATTAATTGTTCTGCAAATTCTGCTCCTGCACATCACATGACTGAAGGGCTTGCTTGTTTCTTCACTGCTGACTGCATGTGTTCCTTGCCTTTGCATTTTGCTGTTCAAAGCCAAATGAAGAGTATAAAGGAGCTAGCTGAGGGAATTCCAGTATGCTAAAGTATATGCCTATGTGCTACAGATAATCAAACAAAATGTCCAGTAAGAGTTATCAATTATTTGTCCTATTTTTTTTAGAAATTTTAGGCTTTAACTTGAATTCATGTTAGCAAACTCAGCAACCTGGGGGCTTTTCACAGCACCTTAGGCAGACTAAAGTGGAGCTGATGAATAATCAGTGATGGAACAGCTGTTATCCAGAGATAACAGAGGACCTCAGGCTGCAGATGTGCATGGGGTCAAGGGAGACAATGTTGTGCATGAAAAAGTCATACAATGGAGTTCTGTGTATTTTCTTCAGATTTGAAGAACAAAGAGGCAACGACCTTTTGTCTGCTGCTGTCATTCCCTTCACCATTAAGGTAGTTTTCTTTTTCTTTTTTTTTTTTCCTTCTTAATGGGAGGTATTTTGAAATGGATCCCTGTCAATCATGCCCTGAAAAAGATGAACCCATCCATGAGCAGCATCCTTTTTTAAAAGTTCAAATATTATGGATGTCAAAAAAAATCATGTGGCAGTCAGGTTAACACAGCACTTTGGATACCTGTGATTTGGATGTATTCGTTTCAAAGACAGGTTCATTTTTAATCACTGAGTATGCCAAGTTTCAAAGGACAAATGAAAAATAGAAGAAAACAAGACTATATTATTGGGTTCAGTAAAGATCTTACCAGCCTCTAACAGTAGTGAATAGCACTGTGTAAGAATAGGGCTAGCAAAGAGAGACAATTCTTTTTGTATATCCTCCTGGTATCTGGCATTTTGTGATTTAAGGACTTTTTTGTTGAGGTTGTATCCGTGTCTTTCTGTTGAACTGCATTTATGGACTATTCTCATCTAGATTGGTCTTTTCTTTGTTGCTGTTGTTGTTTCACAATTTATACGTTATAGGAAGAGATACTTCCTCTTTTCTTTTTTTGGCCTTGCCATCACCTTATTTCAGGGGAACCCCGTTAATATTTGTATTGTAAGAAAGGGTGAATAACAGTTCTGTTGCTGCCTCTCCCCACAATGTTGCATATCACTGCTGTTGCTCAATTAGAGTCATTGTCTGCTTAATCTCTCCTTCCTCAGAAATCATCCCTTGCTTTTGAGCATTTTTGCACAGTGTTTCACCTGACTTCCAGCGCAGCCAAGGGAGCAAGCACAAAGCAAGCGCTGTGCTGCGCCATGGTCCTCTAGCATGTGCTGAGCTACACCTTGGCAACAGGCAGGTTCCCAGCATCTGGCGTGTGGCAGGCAGCTCCTCCCAAACGGCAAAAGTGCCCAAACCTCTGAAATACTGCCATGCCAGGTGAAGGCAGGCAGGGACAAACTCGGTATAATGGTGTGCCGTGGGGCACATCACGTCTCTTTCCAGGAGACTCAGTGTGCCTCTCCTGGGGCTAAGCACAAACCTCTCTCTTCCTCATGGCAGGAGCACAGCTGTGAGAGGACAGGAGCCCTTGAGCAGAGCTCCGTGCCAGCTGTGTGCCCAGGAGCAGAGTGTGCTACCACCCTCAATGGCCCCAGCCCAAACCTCTCCCCCATAGCTGGCTGCAGCCAGCAGGCTGCATTGTGTGTTTGGCTGCAGGTCCCTGTCCCACATGCCCACCATGCTGCTATGGGGCCATTATTTATTCATCACCCAAGAGCCTTAAAGAACTGATTACATTCTACCGGTTGGGATTTCTTTTTAAGGCAGGTGAGTGCTCACAGATCACCTCCCCAGCTAGCCAAGGTTGCACTCATCCTCTGTGGAGCATCCCTCATATTCAAGAGAGAGAGAGTTGCATTTGGTTTCGTTGAGAAATGCAAGTGAGAGCACACAGCAGTTATGTTCCCAGCCCAGCTTGTTATTTTTTATGGTTCCCATCCCCAACAAAGGACAATGGCTTCTGTTGCTCTTACTGTCCACGGGAAGCTGGTGTGTTTGACAGTACACTCCCAACACTTCTGTTTTGTTTTTCTCTTTGGGTTTTAATTTTACTGTTGAAGTTAGGATTTTAGCTCTTTTTTGTTGCTGGGGTTTTTTTAATTGCTTTCTCCCCTCCTCCACACTTCATTCTCTTGGCATAGGGCTGCCACTCACCAGCTGTTCACAATGCCTTCGCTCCTTCTGTTTTTCAGTACCGCACTATCATGACATAGACTCAAAGGACATTTTCTTCCTTGCAGGAGACTTCCCATGCCCATTGAATGCATTTAATAAAAATACTTTTCTCTCTCGTATGGTGGAGGAAAGTTATTACGTCTGTACTCCTCACATAATTGAGATTGGCCATACTGTTATCCTCAAATTGTCTGAGTTTGATTTCTTGACTGTTTTTAGATCCTAAGATGACCGATCTTCCTCTTTCCTTGACAGAGCTAGCTCATCCACAAAGTGAGTACTCAATAATTACTTTTCAACAAAAAGTTCACTCGTCAACTCATAAACCTGATCTTTTCTCCTCTACCCTTTCCATTTTGTGTGTAATTGGACTTTTTTTCTAGGCTTAAACTTGACCAAAAATCAGGACATTCCCACATACCAGCAAATGGTACCCAAAAGAGGCAAACTGGAATGACACTGTGAAGCAATTGGTTACAGCAGAGTCATTGGCTGAAGGGAGGGAGAACAGCTATCACTTGGCAAGGTGCAGAGCATGGTAAGTGCTTCTGTTGCTAATGGGAGAAGAGGTTGCTGTGCTCCTCTGAGGAATGTACTGTTTTAATTTCTAATTGAGTTATTTGTTTACATGTTAAATAACTCATCTCTTAGGGCAGTGACTCTCAAAGACAGTAACAGTGGCCGCATGCAGCCACAGGGAATTCATTGCAGCCACAAGACAAAAACTTGCTCTGATTGTTCCGTTCTGTTTTGACTTAAACTGTCAAAACTGTGGCCACCATTAATTTACTGTGGTGGCACGTGTCACAGCTGCTTGTCTGAGAGTCGATGGTTAGTCCTGTCTCTTTTAGACACTTGGAGCAGGAGTTCCCAAGCTGCAGTCTAAAGGGCTATGTCAAACAGTCTGCAAAGCCGTATTAACATCACACATTGGCATTGTCTCTCTAATGTTTCAGTTAAAGTGTGCTTTGCAAAGGAGTACGACCAGGGTGCTCTATGGCTCCAGAGGAAATGGGCACCATCAAACCAACAGGTCAGTTTTGCTCCCAGAGCATGTCTCTGCCAGTCTCTCCTCCCAGGGGACCAGTGCCTACTGCTAGTCAGGCTCCCTGTCACTGGCTTGCTTCTTCCAGACCCAGGTACCTGGGTCTGTAGCATCTGTGGAGCAACCTCACAGGCATCAAATCAACTCCAAAACCTGTACTCCTAAGGAACCAGCTATGTTAGACTCTGTGTGCAAAGAAGACACCCCCAAAGATTCCTAACCCAAGAGTATCTCATGGCCAGATTGACTCAAAACCAGTCCCCTCCAAAAAAGATCCTACTGATGAGATAGCTTCTCTTCATGGCTGGTAGACAAGGATAAAATTAAGCACATGAAACATGCTTAGTTTCCAAAGGCAAAGTAGCAAAATGTTGCACAAATGATATACATATATACATTACTACCTTTCTTTTGTGTCTTTTCCTTCGGTCCTTACCCAGCTCCCGGAGGAGCCATCGTGCAGAGAGAATCAAGAGCAGATTTCTGTGGTAAGAAGGACAAAATCTTCCCTGGTTTATTGCATTATGTACTATATTGTTCCCTTACCATAAAACTTTTTATGAGGATACTGTTCCTCATATGAAACAGTTTTCTCTCCTGTAAATGATCAGCTTTGTATTATTTTTTTATTATTTATCAACATGACATTAAACCCCTTGTTTTAACTCCCTCCCCCGAAGGCCCAGCTTTATAGAAGTATTTGCTTGTATAGCTTAGGATAGTACTCATATTGTGGTTCAAGTCTTGCAAAAATAACCAAAAAGAGCAAAAGGAACTCAAGTGCTTTGGCTTTGGAAAAGCATTGACTATAGACAAATATTAGGAATATCCTAACCATGAGAGGAGATGATATTGACTTGCTGTTGATGGTCTATATAAGAACTGCTTGCAAAAGGTAAATAAGGGACCCCTGAAATTTCTGAGACATGACCAAGCAGTCTGTTAGAAACACTTCTTACAAAGCACTGCAGCCTAGACCGAGCAGGGGCATCCAGGAAGAGTTGCAGGTGAGTTGAGTAACTGCTGACCAAAGAAAGTCAACAGCAACCCTGATAGGTCAAGAGCAGCAGTGAGAATCAGGCTCTGCTCCTGGATTTGGGTGTCTTCCCAGGGGCAAGCTGGGCTAGACTCCCTGTAGCCTTCCAGAAGAGGTGACAACTCAGGATTGGTGAAGCTTGGATAAGGAGATGCCAAAGGCTGGCATATGGGTTACTTTGTTTTAGGAAGAGAGTTTTGGTGTCTCTGGCCTTGTGAGCCCTTTCAGTATTTGGACAGTCTGGGTATGTATGCATGATCTGTGCAGGACATGCAGGGGCCTGGATATGGTCTCCATGCACAGACCTGCTGTGTAGCATGCAGGCTGTTGCTGCTTGAACCTGTTTTTCTTCTCCACCAATGCTGGGGAGTCTCCAGGGGTATGTGTGGTGAAGGTACCTGGGTCTGTAGCATCTGCAGTGGCTGGTGGATGTCACTGTCCTGCCTACAAGCTATGAAATTCTCACGATCCATCTCAGCAAAGCTCCTGGGAAAAAAAGAGGTGCTGTGTCTATGGCAGATGCCTTCATTTGCCAGTGATGGAGGAACATGCTGTTGGCACCAGGCTGCTGTGCTTCTCTCTGGCTGCTGACAGAGCCCCTCATCTGCTGCCTCTGGTTTCTCTCAGGTGAATGGTACATGTCAGCAAAATACACAGTGGTGTAAGGCCCTCAAAGCCTTACTTACTTCTCCCTGATGTGTAGAGGCTGAAGCCACCTCTGGCCAGATGGGACTGAGAGCCCAGACCCTTCCCAGGGATGGTGAAGGCAGTCCTTCCCTCTCTCAAGCAAAACAAAAGCCAGAGCTTACTCTCTTTAAGGGCCATTCTGGAGCTCTCACTGAGGCAGACAACCCAGTTGTGTCTGGCACTGTAAATCAGTCAAATGAAATTTAGGAGCTTCTAAGAGAAGGGTAAGTATGTGTTTCAGGTTTTTTTTCAGTCATTTGGGATTTTTTTTAACACAGGTGCCCCTTTTCCCTAAGTAAAAATCTCCTCCAGTTCACATCCCTCCTCATCCCAAACACAATGCAATAAAATGCAGCTTGCTTAAGATACCTGCGTGAAAGTCCCTAAAATGCCATTAAGACCCCATGTCTTCTATGGCAAGTCACTTTTGAGGCTGTGACATGTATCTGTTTTGCAGGATGTTGTGGGCTGGTATTTGATGGGTGAGTGTATCCATGGGCACGGAGCTGCAAGGTCAGTGTGAAACTTCAATGAAGCAAGTTCACCTTTATCCAGAACAGCTCCTGCTTTCAGCAGTGAGGGCAGTTGACACACTGTGAAACTGTTGAAGACAACCGAAAACCTTGAGGGTTTTTTCCCTAATAAAACCTAATTTTGAAAATGCACCAACAGCAGCACAAGGGTATAGAGCAGCAGCTCATGAATGCAATACAGCGAGTTCTCAACTGTGAAATGATTCATAGGATGAAAGACTTCTCCTTCAGAAAGGATGAAGGTTTCTGGCATTTTAAGTCCAAATCTGATTTTATTTAATCTGTTTAATCACAAATTCACTTTCTTGCACCTATTTCTAGCACATATATGACATGCCAATTAGAGGAGACAGCTGTGCTGGAGAAACCAAGCTGCAAAGTAACCATGTCCGCTCCCTAACACCAAGCACAAGGGAGAAGCATGACAGCTTGTTTCTGAGCTTATCCTAAATCCTTCGCTCGCCCAGAAGTGCCAGGGGCTCATGGGTGAAGCTGTGCTCCCTCCAGGTAAGGAAAGCATCGGGTGCGAGGCCAGGTCTCCTGAGTGCCCAGTGTTTGCCTGTGTGAGCAACAGGTCTGGAGCAGCTCTGCCCTTCCATGTGAGGGAAGGGGCTGAGGGAGCACAGCCTCAGTGCTTGTGAACCCTTAGCTGTGCGCTAGTATTTTGTGCTTCTGTGGCATGTCTGATATGATCAGCTTTGTTTTCAAGTACTGCCGTGGAGATTTGTCATCAACTTCTTCCTCACATCGTCATGCTGTTCTCCTCCTCTCCCCTCCCCTCCCTGCCCTCCACCTCCTTATCGGTGCCCCCTCCACATTTTCCCCCTACTCGATTGCACTCAACAAGACAGTCTGAATTTTCAATATCTACTTTTTTTTTTTTTCTTCACCCCCCTCCTTTGTCTTCTGGTAACAGCGTTTGGCATTTCCCGGACAGCCCGTACTCCATAAGGCCTCAGTGTCTGAATACGAGGACGGCTTGAACGTTGCCTGCTGAGACTGAAGAAGAACTTGAGTGAAAATAATCCTCTCTTTTGTTCCGCTTGGGTTGCTTTTTGTTTGCCTGACAGATGTTCGGCCCCTGTGCGTGTGCACGGAGCGGCTCCTCCGCCGGGCCCTCTGATCCGCCAGCTTATTGATTTCTGCCTATCTGTGCGGCTTGTCTCCAGCCCTTACAGATGCGAGGGCTGCAGCCCGGGCGGCAGCTCCTCTCCTTTGCACACAAATAGGGCGATCCTCTATTGTGAGGGGCCGGCAGAGGAGAGCCAGCCTCGCTCCCTCTTGAGCTGTTGTGACAAATTCAGGCAGGTTTTGGGGGGCAGAGGGGAGATGTCCCTCAAGCGCCAAGCCACGATGCTGTGTTTTAACATGTTGTGACATGCTATTCCGCAGGTGCCCAAGTAAACGAGAAGGAAGAGGCTGTGGGCAGAAAGGTCTCAGAGTTTTGCACTGTGCCTGTGTGTTCTCTCAAGTTCATATTTCAGTCACTTAACTGATGGAAATAGGCATCACAGCTGCCGCCAGGGAAAGCCCTGTAAACTTTGCTATTTTGCCCTGCTCCTCCTCCATGGCATTCCTGTCCACTGCTACGAGGTTCAGTGTCTGCCCTAACCGTGCAGTCACTGCACCCAAGACTTCCATCTTGCAATTAACAGCCTTGTAAACCACTTGTAGGGCTTTTCTCTTCTCTTGAGTAGTGACACAAAGACTATCAGCTGAAAGGTGTCAGGGTGCTCTGCAAGGGAGGCAGGCTGCAGAGCTGCATCCATGTTTTGGCATACAGTTGTGGGCTCACTTTGCTGTTGACAGCAGCTTGGCTTTTATTTAACCCCTGATACATGTCTGCAGAGGCCTGACCTACCACCGGCTCTAGTGGCCTGGATGGAGTGTGGAAAATGAGGTGGTTGTTTCGCCGCATTCAGCTGTCTCCCCTCCATAAGGCCATGTCCCTAGAAAGCAGCCATTGGGCGCACGCTGCCTGACACATCCACGTGACAGCAGCTCTTCACTGGTGTCCGTAGTTCACGTGTGGAGCTGTCGCACTCTCAAGGTATGTGCCTTTCTCTGGGGCTGGGATAAGGGCTGTAAGGGCAGCTCTGGGGTGTGTATCTCCCACCCTGACAACCCGTCACACACCTTGCATCTACAGTGAGCTTGCTGCCTTCAGATCAGCTTTTCTGCTCTGCACTGCATCACCTCGCCTTATCTTCCCTCTCCCTAAAGCATATCGTGTATCACTGTGCGTGTCAGAGTCTCCACAGCTATGACTGCACAGGGGCTAGGAGTGCGATGTCCTTTGATTTCACTGATGCTGCTAGGCACTAGGTTGTCATTTAATACCACAGTAGCTGGGCACCAGTTGATTGAAAACTAGCTAGCTATGTGTTAATGACCTGTTGCCTGACAGGATATTTTACCCCACAGGAACAAACACGGACATGTTTGTAGTGCTACAGAGTTCATCTGTTCTCCTCCTGAAGTGTTGCTCTTTGCTTGCAAGGGCTGGGGTAGCTTGGTTTGGACTCGTTAAGGCAGAACTCCCGCTGGCATGTTGTAGTCTGTTGGATCTTCCTGAGAGGCTGTCAGAGCTGGCAGCGATGCTTCACATGGTGTCAAGTGATTTATACTAACACGAAAAGCAGGAAGGGAGCTCGCAGCCTGTGGTGGCCTGTGTTGCAGCTCCAGCTGTGTTACGGTTACTGGAGCTGAAACTGAAGCCACAGTATGGTGCCTCTCAGTCCTCAGTGGATGCTTCCCACCAACAGCATACTAGGATGGGGCACGGGCAGAGCTGATGGCAAAGGAGGTGTCTCCATGTAATACTGCTTTGAATAATGACTAGCAGTAGGATGGGAAGAGAGACTTGGACAGCATCTGTAGGGCAGAGCAGATGTTCCACAGCCGCATGAGCCCCTGCTGCCTGCATCTCTCTCAGTGTACTACGGCAGCACCGTAGGGGTCTCCTTCACTCTTGTGGGTAAGATGAACAAACGCTCTTCTCACCATCAGCTCACGTCTTGAAATTCCCTTCTCTGATACACAGGTCAAGTGGCGTGTGTATAGGTCTTTAATTCAGGGAACATAACATTGACAAGCTACAGGACTATCAGTAGCGAGCAACTTCAATTACTCTCCTTGTTATCTTGGATCCTTCTTCACACATATGTAAAAATGAGGAAAAGGGCCTCATTTGGAAAGAAGAGCTTTGTAAAATACTCCCTGGTTTGACAAGTGGGGCCTGGCCAAGCCTGCTAGACCTTCTATTTGGCCTCTTTTTGTCAACAGGAGAGGACTGCAACTGCTGAGAATCACTCAATGAACACTTGCAAAGGGAATTTTGTCCTGAGAGTGTCACCCAAACACAGGCTTGGTGATATTTAAGGTGTTGGACTCAACCTGCTAAAAACAAACGGTCTGGGCTAAGCATTTACAGAGCTTACCTGCAGCAAGCTGTGGGGATGTCCAGACTGCTGGTTTGAACCAGGAGGGACAGCAGGTGATGTATGAATGATTCCCAGCTGGAGGATGAAGAGAGAAAATTCCAAAATCCAGATCCATTGGTCCTCTGAAGTCAGGGGGTGTGGTGGCTTTCAGGTAGGAAATGCCTTGTGGGGGGTGGGCAGGCCAGGGAATAAAGTCTTGTCAGTGTCTGTAGGACAACATACTGTGCTGCCTGGCACAAGTGATCTTGTACAGGCATGTTTTTGCAAAGGCCATGTTACACCTCTCTGTAGGTCCTGATAGACCAATACTGCAGCACTTACACAAAGCAGTTACATTCCATAGACGGTACCTGAAACCCAAGCTGCGCCTGTGCTGAGTGTTACAAAGGGAAAATCACAATTTGGATTAATTCCTTTGACTTGTCTTGTTTCTGCCCTTCCCCGTGCGCTGCACAGCCTGTGGGTGATGTTGTTGTTTGCAGGGCTGTGTGCGAGCTATTCTGTGACTTTTCTTTTAAAGCGGTTCTTTGAAATTCTGCTCCTTCTGTAATGGGGTTTGAGCGCAGTTGCGTCACTGTTGTGATGGTCTGTCAAGCCACCTAATTGGGTTGTCTCATTAAACCTTACAATCAGCGCTTACACAGCAGCAATCCTGTAGTCCAACACTGTAGCTAGAGCCACGCTGGCTGACCAAGTGCCTGCACGTGGGTCGGGATGTGGATGCAGAGGTTGATGGGAAACTGCGTCTCTTGTGAATTCATCCCACAGCTTCTAACATGAAACTTGAATGTATCAGATCACCTCTGACTTTACCTTCTCTTTAATGAGACTAACTAGAGCAATTCAATTAAAATCAACCAATAGGTGACTTTTAGCATCCAGTTCAGAGCCGAGACGACTTCTGGGATCTCAAACTCGACACTCAAGGACCATCTGCTAGTGTCTGTTGGACAGCTTGGCCTTGATGTTCTTTTTGTTAGCAGGAGTGTGAGAAGTAACTGGTGCAAGAAAAGGACAGAGTTGCGTAGTCTCCAATAGAAATGGAATTCTTGGAGTAGCTCCAAGATGCGTTTTGGCTTTGAATGGAAACAGTTTATGAAAAAACCCTCTACCTGTGTAAGTCAAAATGTTAGTTAAACCACTGTAAGTGCGTTCTCATAGAAGTCTTTTTTTTTTTTTTTTTTTTTTAATTTATGGCCTGGAGAAACAAGTGAGAAACTGGAGTCCTTGGGTTGCTCCGGAAATGCTTTCGGCTGTGGCCAAGTGTGTGCTTTGGCTGAAACAGAACAGCTGGCCAGGAGACACTGGCCACCCTGGTGATGTCTTCAGAAAGTTAAGGAGTGCAGATAAACTCTGTTAAACACTGGTCTAACAAATGTGTAGCCCAAGCTAAGCCACATATCACCCTGGTCTTCACATGAGCTTGTGTGAATTCTGTCCATCATCAGTTAATGTGCCATAGGACGTGGACAGCAAGGTTTTCCTGCTCCTACCCCACACAGCAACCCCCCTGGTGTAGTTGCATGAGAAAAATCTAAGGGTCACCATTGAAATCTTCTTCTTCGGTTGCTTTTAAAGACCAGTTTAATGTAAAAGCCCCACTAAGTACCAGCTGAAAACACTTTGAATCACCCTTTAAAATGTTTTTATTCAAATTTTGTGGGTTAGCTCAGGGTGAGCTGTTCTCCCAGCTTTTCTGAAAAGCCATAAACCCCCAGACTTTGTGGCTTATTTTAAATCAGAGAATGAAAACACACTGCATGGCTCTTCCAAAGAGAAATTATCTTTAATTTTTAAAAATCCCATCTAATTGTCATTAATCAAGCCATCCCCTGTGCTAATAAGATGGAGGCAGGGAATGGAATGCCATTCCGGCTCAGGCAGCTGTTGCACGTGTCAACCAGTTTCAAAATGCTTGGCAGAAGTTGTAAATGCAGTTCTAATGAGATTGACTTGTCTGCAACTAGCAAACACATACCAGCCGCACCAAAATGTTTGTTTGCCATGGGACCTAAAGGAGATTGTGTTAACCCTTCTGCATTCAAGGGTATATGTCAAGAAAAGTTCAGATCAAGCATAAGGTAGTGATGCTGGAATGCAGCATTCTCCAAAACAGTCATTTATATAACCTAAGAAAAAGCCTCTCTCTTCTTTTTTTGGGGGGTTTGTTTGGGTTTTTTTCCCCTCCCATCAAGCCTTCAGGTATTCTTGGTGCATGAGGTTCTTTACAAAGGCTCCATAAGCAAACTACCAACTGAATTATGTTTTCTACTGGGTCATTTGAGGATGGGCTTCTGGTAGGGGACAGACTTCCAAGGTTCTCTACAGTATCTCTCACCTTCCAGCT
>JAVSBS010019592.1:54626-107662 GCA_033124195.1 Coracias cyanogaster | reverse complement strand
TACCATTTATGTCAGCATTAATGGGCAACTCTCCTATACCAGTAACCTACACAATATTCTTTTTATTCTATCAAGACAGCATAGGAGAAAAGGGTAGAGCATGTGACTTGCTTCAGGTAGCAGTTAAGGCGGTTCTGGCCTTTGCCTAATTGCAGTCACTAAACACATTTCATGAATAGCCGAGTCATTATGGGCTCTCACACTCACTAGGGCCTTCATAAACATGATTCAGCCAGCCCAACATCTGAAACTTGATGTTGATTTTCTCTGCAACGTGTATAAAAAAGCTGATAGAAAAACCTGCAGGAATTTAGAAGTGTCAAATATGCAGGATGACTCCAGGCCAAACCAGAGGGCAGAGATGGCAACCAAGCTTCAGTGCCCCAGACTGCAGATTTACTGGCAAGAATGTTTTCAGCTTTAGTCTTTCCAAAACCTTGTTAAATCCTACCAACAGTCATCTGTGGGAAATATAACAGACCAGGTCTTCATCATGAATAAAAATGAGCCCTTGTTGAGCTTGGTAAGGATGTGAGAGTACTCAAGGATGAGGACTTTGGTGAGGATGGTTGAAACAGCATTTCATACATGCAGAGGAGAGCCAGGCATCACGCAAAACCTCACAAAACTGAAGGAAACAACCTCTTCTACTTGACTATGGGACAAAGAGGAGCAATGAAGCTGCTCCAGCAGCATGAACACCCAAAAATCGAGCCATGTTGCCTTTTCCTGTCACTACGTGAAAAGAGGAAAAATGGTTCATTTTCTGCCAAAGCAGACACACGGTACAAACTCATAGAAACAAGACAGGCGGGAAGGGAAAAAAAAAAAAAAAAAGGTCCAGAATTTAGATAGTGAAAAGAAAGGAAATCAGAAGCATTGCAATGACCTGTCTGACCTAGGAAGTATTGGATATGGCAGACCGCAAACAAGACAAGCAGAGTATAAAAGGATCACTGACTCCAGAGACAGCATTTCCATCCAAAACCCAGTGGGTAACCTTTTTCAACAAAAACCCTTTCTTTTTTTTTTTTTTTTTTTTTTTTTTTTTTTAAGAATTATAGACACTGACAACAGCCAGATTAAACCAGCAGCAAACCAGCCAAGATCTTCATTTTTCTCAAAAACAATATCCCTAGCTTCACTAAATCAAATCATGGCATACCTGTATTTTTTTGCTTTAATACAAAATAGACATTTAAAAAAGACAACTATAGAAAGAGAAAGAGATCTATTTCAGAGTGCAGCTGAACATTTCCTTTTGGAAGATTTCTTCTCTTGCAATGTCCTTAATCCTGGCAGTGCTACACTTCAGCACAACTAAAAGACAGCACTTCTCCATGTTACAGCTCTGCAGGCTTTTTTTGGTTGTTGTTTAGTGTTCCTCAGGGGCTCAATGTTGTTCAGAGATGTTTACAACAATTAATTGCCCCTCAAGTTCCCAAGGGCAAATTTGTATTTTCTCAAACAGTGGGAATTAGGTTAAGCGTTACAGAGAAATGACTGACCAGATAGAAATGGTGAATGCTGCATTAGCCACACTGACTCTTGGGATCTGAAGCCTGCTAGTAGTTAAGAAAAGAGAGGATTCATTCAATTATTTTACTGTATATTAGTGAGCTAACGGACGCAGTCTATCAGGAGAGGAAACAGCAGACATTTACTGCATTTTCTGAACAGAATGAAATAAAACATGAAATGTTTATTTTTTCAATAGCTAGTAAACTTACATTAATATTAAACTGCAGAGCAGTAAGAAAAACACAGGCTCTGATGTTAGGCTGATATAACTGCGAGGACTGCTACAGTCTCCCGTTATGTACTAGGTATCAGCATATCTTTACTAATCCTAATTTAATCCCGTACCTATTCTTCATCAGTTACTGTTAAGAGAAGTTTTTCACCTGATGTCATGTGGAACTGAAACAGTATTGCTGAGGGCCATAGCGACATCAAATAAAGGCACAATCAGACAGATTGAAAGGGTTGAGAAGAAACAGTTCAGAAATGACTCACTTAAATCTGGCAAGCCTCTCAGGGGTAAGAGTTTTGGTACGACTGGTCATATGCAAGGCTAGGCTCAAAAGAACTAATGGTAACTTAAAAGTGGGACTCTAAGCAGTCATCCTCCCTTTTTCTCCTGAAGTGCAATACAGAAAAAAGGCAAAGGAGAAAAGCAATGGAGCTGTTCTGTGGTTCTTCCTGTGAATGGAGAAAAGATCAGAAAAAAAAGAGATGAGGCAACAAATTAATGAGGAATGAGTTGTGCTACATTTAGTCTAAAGCATTCTGTGTCTTCAGCCTGTCAAGGCCAGGCATAGCACAGCTACAGCTACAGCTGAGCACAGACACAGCATAAATGACTATTTCAGGTCCTTTCCACGATACCTTTTACTTTACTCCACTGTCTCAATTAGCACAGCTTCACTAGCCCTGCTGTAAGCAGCCTGCGTTAAGCAGTAACATATAAGCAGAGTACCTAACAGAAGCAGGATAAATTTACAAGTCAAATATTCGACATGCAGATGTTGTATAGCTGAGAGCTACTGAAATGCCTTTTTGTTTTAAAATTGTTTAAACTCAGTAAGTTTCATCATCAAAATTAATACCTGCTGTTTGTGCTGTGGCAGACAGAACCTATTTAGCATAGTGATAATTATAAGCTAAGTTGTGTATCTAAGACTTTACCGCACCTGCTTCTCCTCCACTAACACGAGTTTCAGAACTAAATTACATCTCAGCCAAACCTTGATCATCATACAAAGCACGCACTGCACAACTCAAACATGCACAAACAAATCTTTGTGTAATGTCCTGAGAATAGCTAAAACTCACACAAATGCAGACAAGCAAAACAGTGTCTACTAGCCTCAGACATTGAAATAAACTATCAGGTCTTCTAGGATGAACCTCAAGTTCCATTCTGCCTCCCTTCTGTGCCAAGTGAGATATCTTGCTTCTCTACTTCTCCAGTTCTGTGTTCTTTTAGGCATGTTAATGACTTGAAGCTTCTAAGATCACCAAGTAGAAGGAAAAGAAAACAGTTCTCTTCCTGTGGGTCTTGGGAAGAACATAAACCTAGACCCCTACAAACAAAAGTTCAGCATGACTCAGGTCTTTAGCAATGCAGAAAGATCCAGGAAGAATGCTTTAAATATTGCAGATGTGAAGTGCTGGGGCCTGAGTTGTGGGCCCCGAGCTGGAGTTGACCTGTGGATGAGTCACAACCTACCTGTATGTTTTGTTTCCCTCACTGGCTTCAGGTTCCAGAGGTAGAACCTGGCCCACCTGTGTCTCTGTGGCTCTGCCCTCACCCCTAGGTGGTCATGGTTGGGGTGGTGGGTCAGGCCAGGGCCATATTAACCAGAAGCCAATCAGTTGGAAGAGCTTCCTGTTGGGTCTGGCTTCTGATGGGGCTGGTTGCACCTTGCTGAGCTCTCCCGGTGGTGTCCTTCCATGTGAAGGGCCACTGAGGAGCCATCTCTGTCCATTGTGTCCAGCAGGTGATGCCAGCACTGCAGTGGGCAGTGAAGGAGCTGGGCCCACAAGAACCTATGACAGGACTGTCTGAAAGAAGGCTTCCGAGAGGATGTTGCTGAGTTCAGAGTTGGCCTGTGTGATCAGGTCACTGATGGCAGCATAAAGTGATGATGGCTGAACCAGCACAACAAGATGACACTCGCCAGTACATCTAAGCCAGCAAGGTGCTACATGCCTTAAAAACATGAAAGGAGAGCTACAACTGCAAAGACCTTACAATATGAAGTTGACTTGTGCTTATTTTGTACTGTAAATTTTCTTCCTGATTTTGCCTTGAAATTTTGCTGCAAACAATAGCCACCTCTATTTGGGAAAGTCACAACATTTTGCACTTACTGTTGCACAGGGTATATAATTACAGCGATGCAATCCAGGAAGGTGGTATTTAGTGGAGCTAATATCACAGACACAATCAGCATCGGGAAAATGGATGGAAGCACAGAAAAAGAGAAAGGACATCAAGCCAGATCCACAAAAAGAAGCAAAATGTTGAAATTGGGACTTCATGTGAAGATGCTTAGGTGCAGGAGATGGAAAAGATGATCAAAGTCCCTTGATAGATTTTCAATATTAAAAAATTATACAGAAACTTAAGTTCTGGCTACACACAAAAGCATAATTCCACGTTGGCAGGGATGGTCAGCTGGCACTGCTCCAGTGCCTACGCCTGATCAATAGTCTCTCAGTAGATATTTTACTTCTGTCTGCAAAGGGGACCAATGACCTCAGCAGGCTAACATGCATCTCTAGAAATAACTTCTACTCAATACACACAGACTAATGTCTTCTCCTGTTATTCAAAAAAGAAAAGAGCAACTGCACCTCCATCTGCAAAAGGAAACGTTGAAATGTACCAGGCTATGATTCCAGCCTGGGAATGTTAATTAAACACAGACTATCCTGTAGTCCAGGATCAGATATTTTAGAAATCTCGAGCTTAAAAGAGTACAAATCAGTCTTCAGAATTAGCTGTTTGCTTTGCTTAATTCCCACTTTCCTTCTCACTCTGCTGTGGTACTGCACTGTTAAGAATGATATTTTAAGTATCTAGATCTCCTCACAAATTCCACCTGCGGTGCTGGATGTTCAAAGTTCAGCACTGCAATGCCTGGCATTACCACATCTGCATCTCTGCCTTGAGAAAGTGCCCGCTCAAGAGTAACCAGCAAACCTGAGTTTGGATCATAAACTGAAAAGCCAGTCCAACTGTTCAGAGTGTGATCATCTTCCTCCTAGATTGCCCCTTTAGTAACTCATCCTCAGTGTTCACACAATAATGTGTATTTTTCAGCATACTATTCACAGTCCTATAACACAGCTGTATTAGTGCAAGCGAAGATTCTGGTCCAAACCCAAATATTTTACCTTTGGATCAGCAGTCAGCAGCTTGAATGCTTGGTACACTTGTGCTTCTTTCACACCTCCACCAAGATCCAAGAAGTTGGCTGGCTTTCCACCATTCAAGGATATTATATCACATGTTGCCATTGCAAGTCCAGCCCCATTAACTGTAATTGTAAACACAATTACACAATTGTAAATTGTGCTTATATTTCACATAAAAGTATGTAAAATTTGTGAAAAGGCTTAAAATATATCAGCACAACCACATAACATGGCTCAAAATGGCTCAAATCATTACATAAAATATCTAAATAGGTCTGTAGCTATTCAAGGATATCCATTGCAACAACTAATTCAACATATGGTGTATACACACCAACATTTAGGTTTCTTTATGACTGTATCAATTTTAGGAATGAGATGTGCACCTTTCCTTAAGCACTATGAGCACAGGAATGATAATTGTGGAAATGCAAAAACTTCCGATTTAAAGAAAGCAACCCAAAAAACAAAAAAGAGAGACACAACAGCAATTGCATCATGAGTCATGAAGGACTAATTGACTCTTTAAGCTCCCTTCCCATCATTCTGATAACAGTAGATGATGCTTCGTATTCCTGTAAAACAGACAACTAAATTTGGGGGACAGATATCAGATGGCCTTGAAACTGCCTTTTCTTTTGTGTTGGCACCTGTCTAGAAGCATTCTCACGGGCACAAACATCCTCTAAGCTAGGAAAGGTAGATGAGAATTATTTGTCCCCAGTAAGTTGCTCCTGCTGGACAAGGTAAGGCTTCTGTGTCATCTGTAATTCAATAACACATACCTAGTACTAAAAAAAACAAACCACCTTAGTGTTGCCAATTATCGTTTGGGGGTTTGTTTTTTGGGGGGACGTTTGTTTGTTTTAAATTGGTTTTATAGTCACTTACTGAATTAACTGCAACGCATTATCAGTATCTTGTCCGCTCGTGGTTAGAGTACCCATCTAAACAACGTAAATGCTGGACACTTTCTTACCAAGCTGAGATAAAATGCCTAATTCAATTAGATTCATAACAAAATGTTGTACTGGCCAAAAGAATTTGTACAAAATGAAATTTATTTAGAGCATAGTTGGCTTCTTACTTATCTCTTCTAAACATAAGCATAATTTCTTTTCTACAGAAAATTTAGAAGAAAAAACCCTGACATTTTCTTTTTAACAACCAAGCAGCTTCTTTAGTAGATTTCCTTAAAGGGAAATGGAGTTCAATATTCAATTGTAAGCAGGAATATCATGTTTTTACACACATTTTTATCTGTTAAGTAACACAGTCTTGTTTTTGAAAACTAATGATTGAATTTTGATTACTTTTCTTGTTTTGTTTTAATTACTAGAAATGCCAATTCACCAGTTCAAAAATCCAGAATGTAGAAACCCCACAGGCTTCTCCCTTCACCTGCCTTCTCTCTGACACCACACATGCTCTGCCTGTCTACCGTGGCCTTCGTCACAATTTCAACACATTTTTAGTTTCATTCCTGCAAGAACTTGTGGAAGGACAGATAACCTCAGCAACACAGACTGAGATACTGCCAAGGGTGAAGCAAATGTTAGAACGTAAACACAGTCTATACACTGAATAAGTGTGAATTTGTCTTCAAATGTCTTTTGGATTTATTTCTTCTTACCAAAGCAAGCAATATTTCCATCCAGTCCTATATATTTTAAGTCATATTTGGCAGCTTCGTTCTCTATAGGCTCATTTTCAGATTTGTCATCCATCGCAAATATTTCTTTTTGCCTAAATTCTGCATTGTCATCAAAGTTTATCTTGGCATCAAAACAAACAACTAAAGAAAAAGAAAAAGTAGAACAACATATAGGCATTTAGAAATTACAGTTAGACAGACCTTCTGAAATAATATGACTACAAGAGCAGGGAGAGGGAGAAGGCGGCTTAGGGACTGATGCTGCTTCCAGTATATGATCAGCTGAAGTTCTAGCACTGAGTTCAGTAGGGAAGGGCAAGATTTCCTTAAATCCTCCATTTAGAAAGGTACAGAAAGCAACTCCACACTACACAGTCACAGGATGATCTGTGTTTGCTTTAAGCAAAGTTCCCCTAAGTTAACAAGGCAGTGTTTATGATGTGGACAGGCTGGGCTGTCTGCAGTAATTTCTGAAGAGAGTCTACTTGCAATATTTGGAAAGTATAACAGATACAACAGGTAAGAGGTGAGCGATCCAAAGATATGCACTTATTTAGAGTTGAGCAACACAGAATGCTTTCCTTAGCTGTATTTTTAATGTGGAATGTTATTAGCCATACACACATTATTTCCCTAAAGATTTGAATTAAAACAACTTGAAGCCAATGCACATTAAAAATTATAAAAGATGGCTTCTAAATAAAGAAAATTTTAAAAGTAAACACAAAACTTCTCATCAATATCAATATCCACTATGGTTGTAAAATAAATTAAGAAGTAACTAAACCGGACTGTAAAAATAATAGATACAAAAGACTAGCTAGTAGATACAACATTCACATAAAAATGCAAGTAACAGAAATGCATGTAGAGCAAACTGGTTATTTGCCTATTTCCTGACTCATTATGTCTATGGGCTTGCATAGGCAAACACCTCATTAGATTAAAATGTTCTAAGTAAATGTAAGGGTATATCCTTCTCATTTCACTATTTAAGTATTTTGACTTGTACTCTATCCAGATTATAATTACTAACTGAAGTATAATTCATTTCTCAATGCAAACCAATCAGATTTAAGTGCCTTTAAATGCTGCATCCAGAAAAATCTAATAGTTTTTCTTTCTGCTGTGTTTTGATTCCTATTGCTATCAAAACACATCCATAGAACATGTGCACATGCTCATAAACATTGTACAAGTCTCCATAACTAGAGGTCAATTACAATAAAAGAGACAATTTTTAGTCTTTGATATAGATACCCATCAATTAAAATAATCACACTATCTGTTTTGGTGGACAAGAATGTCTTTTTTCTTTTTTAGTAGTCAATACCTTAACTTAGGTGAAAATATCTACACAAACAGCAAACAAAACATTTAAACAAATAGGACAGTCAAATTATGTGTCTTGATTTGCATTGGGTCTTCTTGCTTTGGTTTTCTAATGTTGCTGGGGTTCTTGTGTTGGCTTTTTTTAAAATACATTTGATTTGTAACCAATATGAGATTAAGTTAAAACCAGATCAAATTTTATTTTGGTGACTGTCGTTTCAGAAAACTATTAATGAGTGTTTGTGTATAATAAATTTCTCTTGGAAGAGTCTAGATCTTACCTGATCAACCATCAGCTGGGAAGCTGCCAAAAAGAGAAATGTCTGAAATTCATAATATGCTTCTGCTATACTTGAGCTGCTTTAGTTTTTTTTAACAATGAACTAAGACCTGTACCATTTTTCTTCTTCAATCCTTCTGTTCCTTAAATTGCTAAAACAACTAAAAGCTAGAGTAAAACCACAGTTCCAGAACTCTCTTTACCTTAGATATGAACATCCTCAATACCACATTAATAAAATCTGATTTCTACAGAACATTCATCTTTAACACAGGCCATGCTGCACAAAGTAGCAGGAAAAACACCTATTAATATTTACCAAATAATTTTCATCATCAAAAGCACATTGTTACATGCATGATAGATTACACAAATGAATTTTTCTTCTAAGTAAATAACAAAAGAAGTTCCAAGACTTATATTCATGGAATACTTCTGTTGTTTTTGCTAGCAGCGTAGGACTTTTGTCATCTGCCAATTCAACAGCTTACTTACACTGAGAGCAAACAAACCAAAAAAATCCCAAGAAATTGGCAGTTACAGGCTTCTGACCCAATAGTGTTAACACAGAATTTGCTGCAAAACTAAACAAAGGAAATACAAACAACAATGTATTTTGTAATGGAAATTCACACCAGTGAAAAACACAAAATGCAGTAAGAAATAAATCCATCTTAACCATTATTTTGACAGGAATAATGGTCTCCATGCAGAGACTTATATTTTATCATTAGAAATAACTGCATTAAGCCACTCCAATGTTCTTCCATTTGTTTTATCTTTATTCTTCTTTAAGACATTTCAGACAGAGAAACTGCTAGCAAAAAAGAAATAAGCACAGGAAGACTTCTGTGTATGTCTGCTAGTAAGACAGCTTTCACAGCTTGAAACCCACACTGTTTCTGTTCCTCAGCTTCCTAGATGTGAAACACATGGGGAAAAACCTCAGAGAAAACAGCATAAAAACTCCCACCATCCCTCATATTAAGTCCTCTTCACTAAATATGCGCAGCCATTCCAGAAAAGCTAAGCTGGTAACTTATCCAAATCACTTCATTTTTCCACAGTGCCACCTCATAGTACTCCAGAAGGGGTGTAAAGTTAGTACTGCTACGGTTCTTCAGGGCCTTTTAGGACCACCAGTTTTGCTTCCCCTCATTCCTAACTGTCCTCTCCTTCACTTGCCCCTACTTGTCTACCAATTTCCCTTCTGCTGGTACTTATTCTGTTACCTGACAATGCTGTCTCTGCCCTTCTCACTTCCTTCTCAGTGCCTATCCACACATCTACAGTGTCCACTCAGTAACACCCAAGACATACTTCAAGGTCTGCCTTGCAGGAGTACATGGCTGAGCTGATGTAGGTACTGGACTGGGGATTTTGTCCTTTGCTCTACCAAAATAACAGAGTAGTTCAGGGCTTCTACACTAGTCGTCTGAGCTAGTTTTGAAGCAGCAAGTGTGAATAATCAGAACAGCTTAGTCCTGGCACAAAGACTTCACCTCAAGCTCATTGCCCAGCAGAAGGCATTTGTTAGAGATGTCCCAGTTTCTGACAGCTGACTGAGCAAAAGGACTACTGGGTACCTTCCATACTGCCCTGTAGTGTTAAGGTATCCCGGTCGATTATTCTACCAAAAAAAAAAAAAAAAAACCCCAAACATTTTGTTTTTACAGTACCAGTAGTCTTGAACCCACAAAATAAACCTGGTAGGTACATCAGTCATAGCAGACAAACATACCAATTCACTTGTTTTGCAGTGAACACCAGAATCGGCAGGAAAGTTCCAGCAGTTTTTGTTGCACCTATTTGAAAGGTCCCATTCATCTTCAAAAGGTCAGTGTCATGCGTTGCACGTTGCTAGAACTTGAAAAATCCAGTCCATTCATTTTACAAAGCCCTGTTTCATTGTTCTCTTTTAGCTCCATTGTGCATCACAACACGAAAACATCCTTCTTGCCTCACTCCCAACTGGTTTTAATGAGGCCAATGGATCTACTTAAATGGCTGGGAAAAACAAGTCTATTGGGTTCTGAAGGCAAATTTTCCATTTCTATTTAAAATACAGCCTACAATAGAACTACACAGGTCAACAGCAGGGCTTTTTGTTTCTCTCCTCCAGCACACATTTCACAAATTGCGTAAGAACCAATGGAGCTAGAGTTAATTGCTACGAATCTGACTTACATTTATTAAGCTGAATGAGGTTTACAATGCAGAAACTATTGATTCAATATGCATGTTATTATGGTACTTCAAATGAGCTGGAAATCTGAGCACAAAATGCTGTGAAAGATTCTCAAATAAAAACAGTTGAAACATTTGGTGGAAATCTTTCTCATGAGGTAAATTCTGTCCAAAGAGTTAAAAGGATCTGGTGGCACAAACACCGTACCTCCCATAACTGAAAAGGGATTTGAAAAATGTCTGCTATCAAAGCAAGATTCATACATTTAAGCCATAACTATGTTCCTCTAGCTTAGTTTGACCTAAAGATATTTCATTTAAAAAAAAAGACATCTGATCATTTTTATTATTGTCTCTGAATTATCCTCATAAACTTTAATAGACAAGATATTCCTGTTCATATTTGTTTTTGAAATATCACTTCACAATAGTGCATGTCAGTGTCCCAGATCCTAATTTATAACAAAGAGCATCATCTTTTTAAGATGCATTAATCAAACAGGGTGGGGCAAGATTTGATGTAAAACTTTTGGAGCTTTTCAGAGTTCATTACCAGCAGAATTTTCCTTTTAAGCTGAGGACTATTCCCTGCTAATTCTTTTGCATTTGTTTTTTTAATAAAAAAGGGAAAAACAAGGTTGGACAACTGGAAGAGACTGTATAGTTTCCTGGCCAACTGAGCCAAAAATATGGATTTATAATGAAAAACTGTTTATTTTACAAACTGTGGGTACATAAAAATATTTTTAAAATGCTAAGTCTTTCAATTGGTACTGCCTCCTATGAGGAACTTGTGGTCTTATCTGACACAGCAGTGATCTTTTCCCAAAAGTGTCCAGAAGAGCAATTTAAGTGGCCACATTCCTAATGTCTATTAAAATGGGTAAAAGCTTTCTCTTTCCATTTTCTAATTTCCACTTTAATCTGCAGGGATATCTTATAAAGTGGGTTAAAAGCTGCGGTTGTCTTTCTTTACAAACTTTGATAAAAAATACTCAAGAAACACCCGCCAGTACTTCCCAATGTTAAAGACTCCTCTCAAATCACAAAATGATACTGTAGGTAGGGTCTCTGTTAGAAAGTCACTAGTGCTTGTGATGCTGAAGTCTCAGCTAGCTCCCCCTGAGCTCCACAGCTTCTCACCTTTATCCATTTAAATCAAAGACAAGAAATAAAAAGGGAGGGAGCCTGAATACTGTAAAATAGCAGCATTAGGAAGAAATGCAAGGGTAAAAGTGCTCTGATATTCAATGAAATGGTGAGACGGTGAATGTGATCCACTCAGATCAGCCCTACTCCATTTCAATCCACCATAGACATCTTTAGTTCCTCCTCTCTTTGCCTGTGTCCAAGTTTGTTGGACAAAAATGACAAATAGAAGGCAAAGTTTCAGCTGCAAAGCCAACTACTAGAGTGAATGCAGATCCATTATCCTTTTTTTCACCTAAGGATGTAGCTAAGTGTCAATTCCAGCTGGAATTTGTACTGTGCTCTAGTAGTTTACAGTCAGGCACTTCTAATTTGAACTTACCCATTTGTTTACAAATGTACAATAACAAGTTTCTTTCCACATAATCTCAATAATTATAGCAGCATAAACAAACACACACATCACTCAAAACCACGAAAAAACCCAACTTTGTACAAAGAGCAGAAGAGCTGAAAAATATTGGTGTTTCTCACCAAGCATAACATGTAGAAGTCAATACTTCCAGTATTTGGATGAAATAACAAAAGGTATTGAAATGTAAAATCTGCCATGGGAATATTTATGAATGTTGCTTAAATTACATTACAAAATGAAATTAATGCAAAGCGTCTGCTACAGCCTTCAATGCAATTTCATTTATAGTTTGCATAAATAAAGAATTGTAATGCATTCGTTTCCTTCAATTTCTTACCTTGCCCTTCTGGAGTTTCACCAAAGGGATTCACTTCAACCTGAGTGGCGTCAATTTTCAAGAAAAGATTATACAGCTTCTTAATTTGATCTGCTGCCTAAATTTGATCAAGTGAATTACAATTACCATACAGAAAAATAAAATTTAATGTTTTCAAGGAAAACATAAACCATTATTGATCATTTTTAATGTATTAAATTGCACACTAGCTCTAGATAATTACTGCTTTTATTTCTGTTTTCTTAATCATATTTATGTAGTATCTAAAATAGCTATAATGTAGCATTATAGCAACACAATACTGTAGAACACTTAGTAAGTGTGCATTTAAAGACTACACGAACTGGAGATTTTCTACAAAATTAACAGCACGATTACTATGACAAGTTTAATTTGAAAAGTGCCTAACAGTTCATAATTACGTATTTGCTGGTACGCTGAGATCTAAGTTGCACTCACATTAAGCAGTCTAAATTCAGAAACCATAAAGGGGTCACATTAGTGACTTCAGAAAAAACATACATTTCTCCTTCCTACATCAGTCTGAAATGTTTTCTTAAGAAATTATGTCAGAACCATGCTTGTTTACTCTTTACAAGATACTCTTGCTTGTTCCTTATTGCTCCTCACCATCTACCTCTGATTGAATACTAACTTCCAACAACTGTTGTTCTTATAATATTCTTCCATTAATAGAACAACTGAAACAACAACAACATGAACGTGCATTAAAAAATAAATCCATTTGGTTCATTACATGCTGACAAGCTATTAGCTGAAATAAGTTTGCAGATGAAGAAGTACAGCAATAAAGAACCACTCAAATTTGTTCCTTCATTACTGATAGTTAACAGAAGTGCATGAACCAAAAATAGCTGGGATGTCTCCTAATAAGCAAAGTGAATGAAAATAAAAAATCAGAAGACAGCTTTCTTCCACGACATCATTCATAAGAAATAAAACATCACGACTGGAAAGACTCAACCCCAGTACTGCACTACATCAGGAAGAACATGGTGAGGGATGTTCCTACCTCCCTCCAATTAGTGCTGCCACGGCTGCACCTGATTTGTTGGGCCCAGTTTTGGGACCAACATGTCTGAGACTCTTTCAAAGAGTTACAGTTTGGAGGCAGCATGCAAATTGTTTACGAAGTCTTCCCTGCTCAAAAGTCATCAGCTAAAGCATTCTCAGTGGCTTTGACTTTTAGAAAAATTATCAGTTCTAAATCTGCACCTGCTGAGGCAGCAGTTCCCTTGGCATTAACACTGGTTGACAAGCTATCCTAATACCACATGGGTAAGGCTATCAGCTGTGACACTAGGGAGGGAGTCCCACTGTGCAACCCCACATTGATTCTGGACAACCTGAAAAGCTGTTGCTGCCCCAGTCACTGCTGTGATTTTAACAGATCACCAGAATTGCTTAACTTTCATTAAGGGTTGCTCCATCTTTCAGCACCTCTCTGAATCAGACAGCTTAACATCAACATTTCTCTTTCTCAAGGTCTACGAGAACTGAGCCTCCTCGAGTCACAGCATAAAATCCCACCCTAGAAATAGTAAATGTGTAAGTAAATACTAGGATTTGTCTGAATAAAAACGATGTCCCTATGCTTCAGTAAAATCCTTTGAGTTGACAGCACAAGGAAAGAAAAGCATTCACTGCAGCATTATTTAAATGTATTGTTGCAAAGTCCACACATTGCTGTTAATTATTAAGTACCAGAACTCTTCAAGGGTTGAAAGGTTCTACATAATCATTCCTCCTCATTAGATATACAGCTAAATCTTCAAACATGTGTTAATCAACTTAATGATTATGCATTTGTTAATTGCATGGTTGGGATAGAAAATAATTAAAACTGTTGAATTAAAAATAAAGGAGATCTACAAAAATGACAGTTTGATACTATGGAAAAAGAATCCCAGGCAAAAGTAGCTTAAACAATCTTTCTCTTCTCTGCAAAATGACTCAAAAAGGCAAAATATCTTGCATGTCCGTTTACCACATCTGTGTACAATATGGAATTCCAACATGTATAGAAAACAGATACCAAAAAGACAAGAAGCTGTCAGCCTTTTGGTTTTGAGTTGAAGACTGGAAAAAACCAAACCAACCAAAAGAAGGCTTCAGTTACACGGAGAGATACACTTTTACTTTTCCCCATATTAAGAGCCAAATTTTCAAAAAAAGCTCTACCCATGTAATTCACTGAGCTCCAATGGAATTCCAATGAAATCAAAAGAATCCCACCTGGCATAACAGCATGTTGTCATCAGTTGCTTCAAAGACCAGGGACTTCCACTTTGGAACAAAAAGGACCTTATTCAAATTGCTGAAGCCTGATGACAATTATATAGGTGCAATTTAGAATTTAAAATGTCAAAACGGCACTGATCTAATGGACACTTAGCCTTTGATATCTATTTGGAAAGCATTTATACTATAGCTGGGCTAAAAAGTATTCAGTAAAAACTGAGGGAATAGAGACAAGTTACCTGCTGTTGCAAAGGTCCTTTGAAACCCAAATTTTTTGCCATCTGCAACGCCTGATGATCCTTTATGCCTTCAAAAATATCTATTTCCTCCTGAAACAACAACGTGCATAAATATAACTAAATATTCAAGCTGAATGGAGATTTATAACTTCAAAAGGAAAACACTTAGTACACATTTGCAAATTAGTAATTAAAGCATGGCTGTTTGCCAAAGCTCTCTGAGACTGAGGCTATAGCAGCTGCCTATAGGGTATGTTATAATTACCGCACCAACTATGAAACAGCCCTTCCAAAAAAAATATAATTCTTCGGGGTGGCATGCTGACAAGACAATGTGACACCAGTTTTCACTTTTAATTACTGTACAGATGGCGTTGACGAATATTTAGTCTGTTAATTTTTATGACATCTTCTGGAATATTTTCAAGGCAAGGGGTGTCACTGCCCAGTAGCGCTGTGAAGTTTATATAATTTTAAAATGCATATTAAATATTTTTACAATTTTTTGAATAATTATACTTGATTGTATCAATTATTTTCCCAGATGAATAGCTTGTCTACTCATTATCATGCCACAGTAACATGAAAAAAAATACTTAATGTAGTCATCGTTAAGAAAGCAATTACAACAGTTGTATTTCAAATGCAAAAGTCATCCAGGTACAAAGAAATAATTAACAACTCTGTCAGTTAGAAAAAAAACAACCACAGAAAAAATAACCATATTGGCACTGACCCACTTGTCAAAGAACTGGATACCTTCCTGAAAGTGAAAGTCATAAAACATTTCTGATGTTGAGTTTAACATATCGTAACAGCAAGACTTAAGCCCTTTTTCTAATTGAGCTGGAAACACAAACACTACCAAAATCAGGTGTTAAAAATACTTTTATTTTTATTTATCTACTAGGTGAGAGGTCTGATCCCTTATTTGGTGAAACACAATTTTTATGGTTCTTATTCTGTTCTTTCCTTACATGGAAGAAGGAAAAATGGAAGGAGAAAGGATGTGTCAGGGGGAAACCATTATTTTTGATAACTGACAATGAAAATTTATAGTGTAAAAATATTATTTTTATACCTTAAAGATAAGTTCTGGGCTAGTAACTGCAACTTCTTCTATGTCAACACCACCCTGTGGACTGCCAACCATAACAGGTCCATTGCAGGCTCTGTCCATCAAAATTGCAAAGTATGTTTCCCTGGAAATATTCAGTGCTTCTGCAACCATCACCTAAAAATGAATATAGGGAAGAAAAAAAAAAACAGTCAACCAGCTACAGTTCTGATGGGTCCATCTAGCTGCTGAAGCAGAGAACATTGTGGTTCATATTTCTGCATTGCCTTAAAATTGAGCAGTTTGACACTTGCTATCCTGAAAAGACGCATTTGTTTCACTGCTTTTCCAAGATATTACAACCCACTGATCTTTTTCCCAAGAAGTCCTCTCTCCCTAAATACGAGACGACTTTGACGCTGCTGTTCTCACTGGGGCATTTAACAAGCAGTGTAAACCATGAACATCTAGTTGTTGGGGTTTTTCCAGGAAGAGAATCGGAGCTGTTCCTGTATCCATGAAGGGAATGTCCACATTACCTCTTTATTCCCAACAAGCACTTTACCATCCTGCCCACTGAAAAACTTGAGTCACAAGGGCCTACAGTTTGCAAAGCACATAGATGTACAAGAGGGTATGTTGGCTCTCAGATGCATCTCACCAGCAGCACTGTTCCTCACCAGTAAAGCCTCAGGCTTAAAAGTTCTCTCCCTTGTTCTGACAGAAAGCCATCCAGCACTTACCATCTCATCACTGAATCCCTACCCTGCCTAAGTATTTCCTAAGGAAATGGGTTTACAGCTATTTCTGCCATTCAGCTTTTTACTCTCAGTTTAGAGAGACAAGCATATGTATGACCTTCAGACACTGGCACAATCTAGAAGCACAAAAATATATTTTTCCAAAGAGTTACTAATTTCTACTTATTACTATAAACTACATAGTCCTTTCATACCCATATCTGACAGATACCTCAGCATGCAACAGCAACAAATTATTCCAGTGTTTGGAATCTACAAGTACTTGCATTAAAATCAGGGGAAAATGGCCTATATAAATTCTTTGTTACAGTTTTTTTCTCTCCTCCCAAACCCATGCCACAGTCAAAGTCCTTTCCATTTTAGTATTACAATAACTAGACCTTCCTCTTTACCTAACTATCAATTTTTGCAATAGTTGAACAATAGCTATGGAAGCAATTTTAGAGATTGAGCAGGATTACACTTAGCAAAGGACTCAAATAACACTATTTGATGCAGCATTACTGAATTCCCCCAAATCTTCATTAACTTAAGAAGAAAAAAGTCTGCATACAATCATTATTAATTGTTCTTTATGACCATAAGAGGTGCCATAACCTCAGGTGCAATGAGTGCAGTTCTGTTCCAAACTACAGTTCTGCTTCTCAGAACTGAGCAGCAACCTCTGCATTTTCATCAGCACTATCGCTTCTCCTTATGACAATCAACCACACTCTTCCTCAGCAGAGCTACTATTTCCTATCTTTCAATGGAAGTTGTAAACAGGAAAATCACTTTTCTAAGATTAATATAGTAAAGAAGGATTAAGTGGCAATGTCTTCCTAACACAGTCTGTTTATAAAGCAATGGATTCAAACAATGACTGTAGACAGAGATCATCACTCTGACTGAAACATGAGGTGAAAGCCCTTAGATCTGAGAGGCATGTATACACCTGCAGACTTAAAACTCTGCGAGCCCAGCAAGATATGCTCCATCAAATAAGTATTCCTGGGGTTTTCATAGTTCAAGGACCATAAACAAGATAGATGCACTATCCTTCCACCCAAGTCACTATTTTGACATTCTACTCTGGATTACATAAGAAACCATGTACGTACCTTCTGCCAGGCTGTACATCTTAACACACACACACACAAGTAAGAGACAAGGAATTACATAAAGCCTTCTGTGCTCAAAATGGAAGGAAAGATGCTATTTCTTTATGGGTTTTCTAACTTGGAAGAAATTTGCTTTGTAGTAAATTGTGCTTCCTTCTACTTTTACCTTGCTTTATTCATAGAACATAGGGTGATGTAAAGGAATAGCTCAAATAAGCAACTGTTCAAAAGCAAACTGTAGAATGCTAGGGTGAAGACGACAACTAAGAAGATAGAAAACTACAGTACTACTTAAAAGCATCTGCCTATTTGAGGCTACTACAAAGGGATGCTAAAAGCCAACTTCAGAAACAAGCTCAGCTACCTGACAAGTTTTGTCAAATTAACAAGCAAAGACATAGAAAGCATCCTTGGTTTGCTACTACTAGTCTTTTTACCTGCATGCATGTTTTCAGCTTCTTACATATCCTGCATCAATGTATCTGAAAAACGTAAGTCAACTGCTTTAGACATAGGTCAATAAAACCAACTGGTCCTATTGGATCTTGTCTGAGCTGTTCAGTTTCCAGAGTGTTCAGGATCAGGGCCAGATTTGGGATGGAAATCCACCCAACGAGTCTCAAGGAATACATTCGCAAGCACAGCAGGTGGAATTTACATTAATAAATCACAGACCTTTTCAACTGCTACTTCTGACCCAAGTGATTGATCTCTCTGTTGCTAATTAAGCATGCTAATATTGTCAAATACTGTCTTAAATCACAAAACTACTAAGAGTCCATCTACTTTGTAGTAGGTAAACTTACTGTAGAGTAAAAATTGTCAAACTGTGCAAAATCTCTCACTTCTCCCAACAAAACCCGTTACTTTCCTTTATCACCCTCCCCGTTTGATGCAGAGCAAAGGCAGGAAAATTGGTGTTCAAGGTCTTTAAATAATACTTGTTAAAGTCTACCTATGATTCACATGAGAAAACAAATGCAAACACATTAACAAACAGTTAAGATTTATGAAATTGAATGTACAGACAAAATATGCAAAGAGTCAAAAGTCTGTTTTGCTTATGATAAGGAACGTGAAGCATCATTATCTGTTTACCACATCGGGTTTATATTTTAGATGTCCTCAGGACAGATCAGTTTCTTTAAAACTTCCTGAAAACTTCACGCTTTCCTTCTTAAAAACAAATGATTACCTAAGAGTTTAAGTCACATCTCTAATGTCATGAGGGTAACTATAACAGCTCTTTTATAACACATCAAATATTCAAAATGTTAATTCTGTTATTGCTTGGAGAGAAAACAGAGGTAGCAAATTCTTAGGTTGCCATGATAAGAGAAGACTGTCTTCTCAGATAACCAGGCTCTCCAAATTCCAAGCTCCCATAAGAGGATTTTATGTAAACGCACAAAATAGCATCCAAATTACAAGGGAACTGAGATTGCCATTTATTTGAGAAACATCAATCTAAAGAAGCACAAACATGCTCTAAATTCTGCAGTAGATGCACAAGCTGAGAAAAAAAAGCTGAAAACTCCATTTTCTGCTCCAGAATTACTCTGTCAAAAATTTCTATCTTTTATTCCTTCCTTACAAATACATGTAAAAGGTACGTGACTTGACACTAGCTCATTGATTGCCTCTTATAAAGTGACTTAATAACTATTTTCCTCTGAAAAACATTTATTATCTAATCTTTTTAAAATGAGTTCAAACTTTCCAGAACACTGAAAAGTTTAAAACCCACAAAACATAAAAGCATGCCTTTTCTTTTCCTTCTGAACTGCAATTTTCTTTAAGTATATGTACACACAGTCATTCTTACACATACAGAAAAAGCATATGCCTTGAAACAGAACAAAAACACCAGCTATTCTCAGCTTCCCCACTGCTCTTAGCAAGCTTGAAGAGTCTGTCCAACATTTTCTGTGCGCTAACTACCCACTGCATTAAATGACATCTTAGATAAAGCTAAACTTATTATTGTAGTTTGCCCCTTGATTAAGATTTCAGTGTTTGACACCGTAGTCCTAATACTACAAACCTAAATGCCTTAACTCCTTTAACTATTTTGTAGATCCTAAGATAGATGCTTTTAAAACACCTTAAGCTTTCTGGGAAATGGTCTTTTGATGACCTATATGCATAATGTTAAACATGCTTTCTTCATTATCTAACAAGCAATGGGGAAATCATTAGCATACCATTGCTCAAACTGTTAGGTAATTAATTTAAAATAAGGTGTATGCTCTTACCATATACTACCAAGAATCAAGATCTGAACACCACAAATATAAACCATGCTATTACCTTGTTACATATGTGTGCGATTAAGGAATGAACTGGCCTAGGGCTTTTAAAAGCCAGTTCTATAATCAGAATGGAAGTCTATGACAACAGATGATCAGCTTTCTCCCAGTAAAAAGCATCACACTGGTTTACCACACATCAATATTAAAATACTCGCAAGCTCTATCCTGAATTTTTTCAGTGTAAGTCTATAGTAAAGGTAAAAATACCCACAGCCTATTAAGGTGATACGGTTTTCTGTAGCACCAAAAGAAATACCTGAAGTTCAGAAGGGAAATCTTCACCTTAAACTTCACATATACCCTAGCTGCTTACTCTTGACCATCATTTATTCACGCAAGCAACATGCAGGAAAGCAATTACATGTTCAATTTTCTATAGCTATTCTATACATGGTACAAAAGTAATCTTAATATAAATCCTTGGAATAATCCATTTCAAAAAACCTCAACACCCATACCTTTCTATCATTTCTATTACTTTCAAAGAAAATTGTAAGTTTCTTTTCCAGAACTGAGTATGTACATGACTTGCACTCAGACAAAAGAGTGATTGATGTATTCAAAGTAGGACAACTAGCGCAAAAAAATAAACTCAAAGAATTTCTAAAAGAAAGCTGTTTCTACAACCAAATTTTTAAATCAGAGCATCTTAATGTGGGAAATGTATATCCTTTTTAAAATGTCCTTACTATTACCACAATCTCTGACAGACATGACTTAATGGTAATACTATTCCTTCTTTTTAAATCACTAGTATTCCTTACTAAAAACAACGATGAAGAGTGATAGTAATCTGGTCTCCTTGCTCTCCAAGAGAAGAACTGCCTGAGCACCTTCCCCTCCTCATTAGACAGTATCTTTCCAGACAGGCGTTCCCCTTTGACGCTAATATACCAAGCTGTTCACAGTATATTAAAAGTGAACTGCAGCTCTTTTCAGCTCATGCCAAATTACCTCCTGGCATCAAATACTGAGTGGCTCTTGACTACACACCTGTATGAAGATCCTTGCTAAGTAAAACAAAGCAAAACATAAAAATATATAGAGTATCTAGGCAATTGCTAGGATTTCCTGACTTACAGAATTTTACTAAGGTGAAGGAGAATCTTGCTCAAGGGCTATCTGTGCTTCTCTTATTTAGACCAATGCATTTATTTAGCGCAATACATTTATGCTGAAGTGAATCTTGGCACCTTCCAGTATGGCCTGTCACAGGTAAATGAATCACCACATATAAGCTGAACCACTCCCATGACCACATTTTCACTCTGCAACAAGGAAGAATCTACTTTTAGATACTTGTTTTGTTTTAAATTGAGATAATTCTCATGCAAAGTCATCTGTCACTATCTTTAATAACGGCACCCAAAGCTGATGATGAATGAATTATGGATAATATCATTATTACAGTTAATCATGTATATAGTACTTCTCTAAGCAGGATGCCAATAAGCATGTACAGTTAATGCTACATACATTTATGTGAGCATTTAGTATGTATTTGATGAAGGGTGAAGCTATGACAAAGGAGTCCCTTCAACAGAGACAGCAGCAAAACCGAATTCATTTTTCCACCACTAGGTATGCTGGAATTGATAGACAAAACACATACATACAAAGAAAGAAAAAGTAACTTTGTTTTTCTTTCACCTATTAGAGGCAATCAATCAGGCACTGAAAAGGGAATGAAAAAAAGAAAAAAATCTGTCTCATACGCCCAGCATGTTAAGCAAAATTGCAACTGAACACAGTCCTCAACTTTCAAGAGGCAAAATCTTACCTTTTTAACTGTCACACCATCCTTTGGAGTTTGCTTTGTTGACAGATTGTACCCAATCATCTGTTTAGCAAGCTGTTCAACAGTCTTAGGGCTACAAAGAAAAAGGTTAGTTTACTAAAAGATATTAAAAGAAACAGTCACACAGCTATTGTAAACAACGTAAATGTTACAACAGAAGCAATTTCTTTATGCTTTTTCAATTCTAAAGACTTACTCTTTAGTTAGATGAACTCCTCCTTTCAATCCACTATTGAAAATACCTTTTCCTCTCCCTCCAGCCAGGATCTGTGCCTTCAGGACAATTTCCTTTGCCTCTGTAAAAGAAAAACCACATTGCATTGCTATTCTATCATGTGCCGTTTATTGAGCTCATTAGTGTAAGTTTAAAAAGTATTTCCAGGTTAGAATCTTTGAAAACAACAGTGAGAAATTGTTCATAACTAGCAAGCAATAAAACAAGAGTGAATTCAGCATTTTTACAAAGCAACCTTGCAAAAAATAATTGTTGAAGGAAGCTGAAGGATAAATATACACTACTTATTAGCTGGGTGTGTCATTATTTAGATCAAACCCCTGCACACAAAACATATAGCCTGCACACAGTTTGATGGCTTGCACTCTGGCATGGTTTTTAAAACATGAATAAGATCATATTTTGTCCTGGATGCACAACAAACAAATACACATGAAGGAAAATAAATTCCATGCCTTGCTTTGAACACACTTAAGCAAAGCTATGGAGGTGGTCCTAGAAGAAGAAACCTCCATCTCCAAAGGGCAGTAGCTGTGAAAACATGTTCATCTGTTTGTGAGGCATCACTTGAATATTTGTCAATGCAAGTGTAACAGTGTCTTTGTAACAAGAAAGTGCAGCAAGACACAGCGACAACAGCAACTGCACCAAGGCCTATGCTCCAAAGAGAAGCAATCCTGACATCCTCACAGAGCAAAATGCCGGGTGGTAAAAGGGAAAATAAAACAAACCAATCAAAAACATCACTCATGACGCATAGCAGCTTCTTGGACCATAAACATCTGCCAGGTGCCTGTAAGATTATTAGCTCCAAGGGACAGGACTTGGTATACTTTTGCAGTCTGAAATCCTAACCTTAACAAATCATTAAGTGTGCCCAGAAAAGCCCAACATCATTACCATTTTTCTAAAATCTGCGGAGATTTCTGATTTCAGTGATGTTTGGATTAGGTCACACCTTGAATCACAGTATTCTATGCAAGTATGAAAGAAAACATGAGAATCTGTTGTTCAATTTACAAATCTACTGTTTAAGTGGCACAGAGGATATGGATACTTTTATTCAAACAAACATGGGCTTTCTAGGCTCACACAAAAACATTTTACAAATGATTAAACGTAAGTTTGGAGGTGTGGTGATTTTTGGTGCAGATCAGCTCTGATACAGCATCATTTCAAAGTTCCAGTATAATAAATTTCAGCAGCTATAAAAAAGCTGGATCTTAGGATAGAATAAATATTATTAAATAAATATTCTATTTCTTATATTACAACAGAAATACATTTTTAACACAGCTATTGGAGGTTCTGTACTAAGAGATGTCTGATTTCCAAGCTTCTGAAGGCAAAACCCCTCCACATGTTTATCCATTCAATAACATTTGACATATATCATTCTGAGCCTTAAAAACACTCTCCTTGAAAATACTTCCTGCATTCCAATATATTCATGTTCTGGGCTCCCTATTATTCATGCCACTGCAAGGCAGATAACAAGGAAATTTAAATGCAACAAAAAGTTTTATAACAAGTGTTTCCTAAGCACAAAAATTAAGATGAATTAAAACTTCAAATCACTTTCCAACCTGCAGAAGCAAACTCTAAAATCACAATAGCTGCTGTGATAAATATTCTAATAGAGTATTGCTAATAGATGCTGCAAGCATTTAATTAGATGGATTTTAGGTGCCAACCACCTTGACAACATGAGTTTTCACTGTCAGTGACACGTGGTCTCAATGTGAGTGACCGTTACCTCACTTCTAACCAGTACACTACACGAGTGCCAATTATCTTCATCTGGCTACAACACATGAAGTTAGAGAAAGGAATTAATATGTACGTTTTTATAATCCACTAGAGGACTATCAAGGCAATACAGTAACTTCAGAAAAACAACGATCAAAACCATAAACAAACAGACTAGCATAACCATGTAGAGATTCGACCTGAAGAACTAATCAATACAGCAGCTGAGCAGAGCACAGTACCGAGGTTCTTCTTGCCCTGGGGGAAACCAACGGGAAGCAATTTAATTCAAGAGTTATTTGCCCAAGCTCTGTAAAACGAAGTAAACCAGCCAGATCTTCTTTTACAGTAACTAGGCTCAATCATTCAGTATCTTACCAAGTTGATTCATTACTTAACAGCAGCATTTTATTTAAAGAGCCAATTTATAGAAATGCTCACGCAAAGTTTTTATGCTGTCTCTTGCCTGAATTCCCAAATTATGTTACAAAAGAGTATCCTGAAATAAAAATGTGGTTTTAGTTGGAATATATGAAGTAATCCACCTTCACTTTTAGGCTCCAATAAAAATAAATAAATAATCTATAAAACAACCTGTGAAGACAGTATTAAACCCTCTAAAAAAAAAAAAAAAAAAGCTATAATTAATACATTAGTACCCTTCCAAACTGCTGCAGTAACACTGGAAAGATGATTAAGCAGGGCTGTGCAGTTACAAGTCCAGGATTTGAAGAGAAGCCAGCACAAGCAACATGTCTTTACACCACCATGAAGTACAGTCCAACATTTTCAATAGCATTGCATTTGGTAATTGAGGCTTCAATGAACTTCTGTGTCCATTGACTGACAAGCCTTCGTATAAATTAAAATAAATAAATAAACCTAAACCTCAAACCAAACAAGAAAACAGACTGCTTCTTAAGTATGCATAAATATATTTCTTTTTGTCACAGATATAAAATTTTCTTTATCATTCAAAACAATATGAAAAAAGACTGCTTTTAAGTGTCACTAATTTAGCAGCAAATAGCCGCAAACTGCTCCATGCAGATTAATGACGCATTTCTGGTAACAGCATGTGTTCTTAACTAATTATAACTTGAATATATTAATATATCTCAGGCTTAACAGTTTTTCACTGCATGTTAACAGGTTTTTCACTGGATCTTTTATTTGCCTTTTTTACATTAATCTACAGAGAAAGCGAGACATTAACATTCCCAAAGAGTCCTTTAAAAAACAATGGAGCAATACAGCTTGTCACCAAGTCAGACGCCAATAAATAAGCAGGACCTTTACTCCTCAAAAAACATCCTCAGAGTTTAACATTTCAGAACTGTATCTGGCTCTAACCATATTTCTAAAAAAAATAAGTCTAACCACATAGGAAAAAAGCTTGAAGTACTTTTCTTTTAAATGAATTCAGATGTTTCAGCAGAACAGACTATAATACTCCGAGGGATGAGCATCCTCTACACCATCTTCAACAACATATCTCCTTCCCGTCAGTCTGCACTGTGAATACAAATGGCAGTGATACTCCTTGCAACTGCAATAGGCTCTGTTCTATAATGAAAGTCTATTTAAAATCAATAAAATCAGCCCTGCTTTTGGGAGCTATGATTACTCTGGTCCACTGGTACTGCTTGCAGCAAAAATGAACAGCTTGTTCTCAGCCCACTGCTGTGTATATTTAACTACTGAATTCTTGATCATGAAACAATACACTGAGAACCACAGTCCTGCTAGTTATACGGTATGCTAATTTATAACCTGTGAACAACTTTCCATTATTATTGATACGACTGTGTGATTGCAAATTAGATATGTTAACAATTATAATAAAATGTGCTGTAGCTTATAAAAAGTAAACTACCGTAAAGAACAGACAACGTATGACTGCATGGTAACAGGCCTCACTCTTGCCTGTTTGTGGACAAAAGATTTTCTACAAGAGGACACTCAGGACTACTTTGGCAAGGCATCCTACAGTACAGAATTACAGCACGGGACTGAAAGGGAAGAGGTCTCACACAAAACCTTAATCACATTTCTGTCTCACCATGTGACTTCCAGCAGTTCGGCTTCTCTATCTGCAGGGGCTCTGTGAAAATTAATTAACGTCTGCACCTCTTTTAAAACTGCAGAACCCAGTTCGGTATTACACCAGTGCACCTTTACCCCAGCGTGAAGCAACTGATCACAGAAGGGCTGACTCCAAAGCCTGGTAGCACCGTAAGTATGGCAGCAGCAGCGGTGTCACTGGACAACGCACTGATCTCTCTTGCAGTGAGCTTAGTAAATATTGCAAAATACATGGAAGCAAACCGGTGTCATGGGAGCAGTGCAATGAAGACAAATTAGGACATGCCAAATCAACGTCTTACAGAAGCACTGTCTCCTTACTGGCCCAAATGTGAGCATAAACACACACGAGAGTCATTACCACAAAGGCAGCAGGGCTTAACTAGACTCCTCTGTCCTTACCTATGCACAGGAGGACCCAGCCCAGTGAGGCTAAGCAGGTATTAACTAGTGTCAAGAACTCTGCTAGCCCTTCTTTACCTACAGTCATTAAGCTGTGCTCTTTGAGCATGTCCTTCCCAAAGGAGCTAGATGGGGTATATGAATCAGCAACCAGCTCCAAACTCTCCCTATCTACAAAGAGGCAGAGATCAATCTAAGAATGTGCTAACAGGTGAGACCCCTCTGAGGAACACAAATCACAAGTACAACTTTAAGATTCCCTTTGGTCAGCCAAGCTTTAGTCGCCATTTTTTTCATGGTTGTCTAGAATATTACCCCACTAAGGAGTGCCTGGGACTTGCACTGGATGACTAAATCCACCTCTCAACCACCTATTCTGGACACTGATTTCCTAAAACAGAGCAGTAAATTAAGCGCTTCCCAAACCAAGGGATTTTGCCCCCATTCTGCTTTATAATTTAGGTTTCATAACATGGGAGTTGAGGAAAACAAGGCAGATATTACAGAAATTTTTCTGACAGCAAGTATACTTCATTATGGATAGCATAAGAACTATAAAGACATCAACAAACCCCAGCACGCCGACATGCCCTTCCTACTTCAGTTTCTTCACCACTGTTGATGCAAACCCATAAATGCTCAAGTGTCCTGTAATGATTCTAGATAACCTCTCCTGAACCGCATCTCTACATCTCAGAGCTTGTCTTCCACAACATGGGGTTGCCCTTACAAGCCCTGAAAGGGTCAAGTCTGGGTTGGTCGGAGGGTTTCTTTTACCTACCCGCAGCTGACCCGACAGTAAGAAAAACCTACTTTTTGAGGTCTCATCTGTCCTGTTCTATTATTGTTGCTTGCTTCTTTCTTGTTTTAATGCCACCACTACCACCTGAGTTTCTAGCTTCCCTTTGGGAAAGACTGGCTATAATTAATTTTCCAAATTTCAGCCATCCTGTTGTACCGCTCAGGCAAGATCCTGTCAGGTGCTTATTACTTTTTAACAATACTCCTGTCCAGAGACACTCTGGTATATGTACTTCAGCACAAGAAAGAAAGGAGAAGCATAAAAGCTATAAGGAAGATCATAATAAACATAATACAATAATAAAACACAGTAATAAAGCCCAATTCCCAAATTGAACACTGAATCTTAAAGTTGCTGTAATAACTTCTCACAAACTTGCTCTGAACTCTTGGACAGCTTTTCCCACGGAGCAAGTATTACTACCACTTCCAATGCTCCCCGTCTTCTGAGAACTCCAGGGATGCAGCGTCTGAGACAGTTCCCGTGCTCTGCCAAGTAAGCAGATTGAGACAGAAAAAAGAAGCTGTCCACAAGAAGATACCTCCCACATCTACAAAACTACTGCTCTTCAAAATGAAGTTAAACAATTGATTTTTCCCTCATTTTATTTTAATTTAAAATCTCTTCCTCTGTTATTTTCATTCTTCTGCTCTGTAACACAAAAAAGAATTACAATCTTACACGCCTGGTTTCTACAACCTTTGGTTTTCAGACTAGTTTAGAATTAAAATTAAATAAATCACCCTTTTTACAACTCCATACTTTTGAATAGATTGTATATTTATTGCTAAATTACAAGCCTCATTAAAATCTATAATGATAAATTAGTCAGTCTCTTGATTCTGTCACTTCTGTTATTAATTGCTTTCATAAACATTACTACACACTTCACCAGTGATAAAAATTTTAAAGCTAGATAAAGTCAGCTAAGCTGAAGCTCACTCTTAATATTGCACTCTTAAACCTTCTCAGAGTAAAAGTAATCAAGTAATCACATGTCCTACATTTAAGTTAAACTTGATAAATTACTTGTACTGCAAAGAGAGCCTCACTAGATCCAGCAGCACCACTATAACACATGGAAATATATGCACGGTAAAGGAGGGGTCTAAAAAAAAGTTATACTAAAATTGTTCATTGTATGTGCTTCTTTAAAACGCCACGGAATATCTTATTTCTAGAATTTTCCGGCCCTTAACAGCTTATTTTCTAAACCTAAGTTCTCATTATTTTTACATAGATTTCCTCTGTAATAGGGACAGGGTTTAGAAAAACTACTATTTGTCACATTTGCTTATAAACTCAAGAGGAGACATGGTTTGAAAACTCAGGAGAGGAACAAGCTGTTCATTTGGTGGAAGAGCACTGAAATCCACCAACAAGTGAGCAAAAGCTTCTTCTGCCAGCTCTCAGGCATTCTATGGGCAGAACACAGAAGGCCACTTTCTATAACCCGCAACATGAGCCTGGCATCCTGCACCACGTTACACAAATACTGAACAAAACGGAAAAAATTCATACAAACTGATACAGATTTCCATTGTTATTCCCACCACTTTCATTCTTGTGACTTTTAGACTTTGTATTATTCTTTATATTATGCCCAAGTCAGTATTATTTTTCTCTGCTTCTGATGATTTTACTTTAAGACAGTGCAAAAAGCAAGCAAAGAATATTTTACTGGTGTATTAGATGTAGTCCTTCTCACCCGACACCACCATGGAAGATTCCCAGGATAATCTGTTATGGACTGAGAAATTCAGGCATGCAAAATCATGTGGTTCAGTAGACTTGTTTTCCTTACAAAAATAAAATACATAGATACATCACAAGACTTGCTTTATTAAACTACTCATTCAAAAACTTGCCATTTTACCAGATTTTTAGTGAGTCATTTCCCATCCTCCCCTTTTCCCTAAACTATCCAAAAAAAAAGTTATAGTGCAATGAATATACTGACAGCTTTCTTTGCATCTTTACCCGTTAAAGCTTACAGGGATTTCAAGTTTTCCTTGCCAAATATTCTGCAAACTTTTTTTTTTTCCTCTTCAAAGCAAAAAAATATTTTCCAGTTAGCAGATTCAGGCAGTTCAACTGTGTCCTAAATTCTTGACTGAATACCATAAAACCATTTGTTTTAATGCAATTCAGAGAACAGGCTTTATGCAATCTGTAGTGTTGAAGTCAAGCAGTCGTTAAGAACAAACACTGCTCTCGCCCCTAGCTGCAACAATACACACACCTGCTTTCCTGGAATGCTTTCAAACCTTCATTCTTTCTGATTATGTATAAGGCACAAAAGACAAAGTCTCCTCTGACTGATTGTAATTCCTTTATCCATTATTGAACTGCAGAGATGATGTTGAAAAATTCGTACGCGGTACAGAAAATATAAAGATGGAGGAACGTATATTAGTATTTTTCGTAATTCACTTTTAAGCAGAAAAAGTTTTTTGTAGTAGAAGATATTTTCAAAGATGGAACTCAAAATAAAAAACCTATACAAGAAACCATGGAATTCACATGGTAAAAAAGTAAATGCAGAGAATAAAGACAACTGCAATGTTACCCCCATTACTTAGGAAGGGTTAACAAATATATAATGTAATATGTGTGGCAGGTGAGCTCCATTCAAGAACAGACTTGATAATTTGTCCTTTGCTGAGCACAGTCTTTACATACAGACCTGCTGTGCCCAGCAAGAGCCTTCAAAAAAAAAAAAAAAAAAAAAAGGATTTAAACAGTGAGCAAAGCTAGAAGAAATTTGGAGTACATCATGTGGTGGTGGCTGGACACAATCAACAGCCTTTAAAAGCACGAGGAACAGGCCAAAGGCTAAAAGGTAGGCATCTGAAGGTGGAGCAGGTTAGATCCACTTTTTGCAAGTTTGCCAATACTAGGGCAGGACTATGTCTGCTCAAAGAGTTTCGTCATCTCTTACTGCCTTGTAAATACCAGGACAAATTGACCTGATAACTCAACATGCACGTGGAGTGCCCAGTCTTAGGGGACCTCCCTGCTTTCCATGGTGCTCAGCATCACATCAGCAACGGTCATTTCTCCTCTTTACTATAATTTACAGTGACACAATACTGATGCTTTCATCAAACAGGTAGTTATCTGCTTAATTTTAAGCAAGCGCTAATGCCAGCTTGGCACTTGAGTGCATGCACAAATATTTCCCTGAGCGAGGCTTTGACAAGTTTCATGAAGAATTTCTTAATGAAGCTCCAAAACTAAAGCTCTTCTACCATTTGCATTTTTACCCAGAGCCATGAAAATACTGAACAGCTCTTAGCTGAGAATTTCCATTTTTAGCAAAATTAGTATTTCTCTCCCAGAGACAGTTATCATTAAATGATTCTGCTTTACCTCTTCGCCTTGTATCTCTTAGGTTTGTTTCATTGTGTGGGGCTGCATTAGACATCACACACTTTGCTGTTCAGACCATAAATAAATCAATCCACACCAAAACTAGAAAGACGAAAAAGAACAGAAAATCTGGCAGCATTTTCATCTGAGTCAAGCCCAGCAGTATCAAAAAAGTCCTCCAGTAGTCCAATTCATTATCCAACTTCTGTGGTGGAATTAATTGCAAAGTTTTCACTGAAAACTATTCCGCTGAAATAGTTTACTGAGCCTCTGAAGAAAATCATGCTAGACTGGTCATTATCTGGGAAACCTCTGGATGGGAAAATGGTTACATACAAGAATTTATGTCAGTTTCAGTAGTACTAAAAACAGAAGACTTTTGAGCTGCTATTTTACACATGCACTTGATTCTTGATCCTGATTTTGAAGCAAGAGTGAAAAATCACATGTATTTGCTATCCCTCACCCCCAAAACCCACAAAACTCCCAAATTCTTCAACCCTCAAAAAAGCAACCAAAAAAACAATGATCAACAACAAAACTCCCCACTGCCCCCTTACCTTCTGTACATTAAAAATAATTACTTATGGATAGGAATGACGTACTTAAAGAGGACACTTTTAAGACCATGGTATTTATCACTCAAATGGAGTCTCATTTACTGAGGTATTTTCTATTTGAAGAAGAAAAGAGTATCAGGCTCCACAATGAAAAGAAACACTATTTCATTTTAAAGAAACAATCTTTTTCCAGCATGGCTTCTAACAGACATCTGATATAGCAGGGGTAAAATCCAGATGGAGAAGTAAAATCTAGTAATAGAGACTCTGGGCAGAGGGCTTGCACAGGGCTATGTGACATTTAAGGTTTCTGCAGATATAAGCGGGCCTTAACCAATGAACGGGTATGGCTCTGGCCATCTGAAGCAGCAATGAACATCACCCAGAGTGAAGCGAAATAACAAGAAGGAAAAAAAAAAAGTATCTGAATTGGTTCTGCTGTTTCACTAATGGAAGGCATTCCTGCCCATAGCAGGGGGGTTAGAACTCTAAGGTCCCTTCCAACTCAAACCATTCTATGATTCTATGATTTCTGTCAAGTGGAGGTTAAGTAACTGGAGACTTCTGGTCAACAGCTCATTAATTTCCAGAGCTCCAGACACAGAAAACATTTATCCAAGTTCGAAACACGCAAAGAAAGTCCAACACATATAGATTTAAAGATGACAAGAGACAATGGAATATAAAAATTAATGGAGAAATATCTATTTAAAACATAGAAACACTGCAGCCAGAATAATAAGCATATTTATTTCTGGATATATTTTCCTGCATGGTTTGCTTAAAATTCTTCTAAAGATTACTGATGAGAGTTTTCATAGTTCTAGCTTTCCATTTCATTTAAAACCCTATTATGTTAAGCAGTACAAAAAAATATTTTTAGTCCTCTAGCAACTGGTAAATATTAACTACTATAGGCAGATGAAGTTTTATCTGTGGTAAGCACAACTGTTATTACTTAATGTCAGATAATACTAGTAGTACACTAAGCACAAATAACAAGGGAGAGGATGTACTATCATCCTCTTATTTTTGTTTGTTCATTATATATAAGAAATAGAAGCAACTGCCAAAACAATCTAATATTGGGAAAAGGCTAAGAGGAGACCCATTACAAGAATCTGTTAGTATTTAATTCAACACTTCAGGCTTCATTCTTCCATAAAAAGGACACCTCACTGAGCAACAATACACTGGTGAATTTAGATTCAAAGCCAAAAAGTTTTGTTTAGAAGATTACGTGTAAAAAATTTATTACCTGGACAATTTTTTTTTTTACAGCTTCATGAAGTAAACCAACCTATACAATTCCTTCACATGCATGTGGGACACAAAGCCATTCAACATAAAACCTTTCAGAATGCATCCCTAACAATGCATCCCTGCCAATATTAATTAACCTTCTATGAAAAGTAACTTCCTTTTTGATATTTTTTCTATAAGTCTTTTTTTTATGTTCTGTGATATTTTTCTTAATATGACACCATCTGCACACACTTTTCAAAAACACTGGAGAAAGGCAATTTAAAGAACGTTCCAGATAAGCAAAAAAAAAAAAAAAATCCCAATGTGCTTTTCACAGCTTTGTAATTTTTAGTCTTTCATTTTGGTCATTTCTTCTCTACAACATCATTGTGTTAAAAGTCTTCAGTTTCGACTGGTGAAAGTAAGATAATGCAAACTTTACAGACTCAGCTCTAAAGACTCAGTGGATATCAGGAGAGCTTAAGAGAAGAAAACTGAGGTTTAATTTGTGACCGCTACTCCTTGAACACAAGCCACAAAAGACACAAGCCTGCACCAGCTTACTTGGGTGGACGAAATGAGGAAGATGAAAGTAAAAAATGGCACAAAAGCCTTTTGTCCCCTGAGATGAGCTTTTAATTACTGAACTTACAAGAAAATATAAATTATTAAGATCACATTGTAAAGCACTTGTCAAAATACATATTATAGCCTTGATTTTAACCAGTAGCTTTTTAGCTGAACCATTTGTGAGCATGCACTAGACCCACGTACACAGGTTCTTTTCTTGTCTCAGCCTCTCTTTGCCCCTTACTTATTTCTTTGTGGATTTACAAAGAGTTGTTTGTTATTATATGCAGCTTCAACATGCTCTGTATGAGGATACTGGACAAACTGTTAGCTCTATTAACTTAATAATAGACTTCTGAGTGTGATTCCCAATTAATTTCATTTTCCTCATTCCATGAGAAGCCCAAATTACAGAGAGCCATATGGTGCTTCATAAATAACAATTAAAAGTTATTTTCTAATCTTTGGACACTAAAAAACCACGATAAAAATACACATGGTTGCAACGACATGAAGGAAATTAAGCTTTGGAATGTCTGCAGATGCCCAGGGAACTCCAAAGACTTCCTCAGCCTTTTCCCCATTCACACATTTCTGGTCCATGCTAGCCCTTGGATGATACAGTTAATCACAGTGTACGCCTCACAGATAATAATTGAGGTAATACTTCTGAAACTGGAGCTTTATAACAACCGCTTGTATGAAGATCTGTGTAGCACAATTTGCATTGTGATTCTGATACTCGTCACTGTTACCTGCTTCACGCATTTGTTAACAGTTTTGTTTCTCCCCAGCCACGAGTATCTGCAGAGCTCTGTCAGGCAGAGAAATCACATCCATGTGTCAAGGACCGGATGGGGATGCGGGAGCCTGTCAACTTACGATAGGATCTCCTCATTCCTCAGTGAGTAAGAATTCACACTATTCAACACAGGCATGCAACTGCAATAGAGAAACTTACTTCAGGTAAATGAAATTTAAGCTGCTGGTCTAAATGATCCCCTACAGCCACCTTCTTCCTTCCCGCCCTTTATTTTGCCTTGTGCATGTGCTGATTGTAGAGCAATTAGATCCAGAAGTTCCACCTGAGTCCTTGAAGATATAATCTTAAAGTTTTTTACTGTACAACAGAAATAACAAGGGTACCTGCCTAATTGGACTTTTTTTTTTTAATAAAACATATGTAAGGCAATAAGTTTCCTTAGAAGCACTTTGATTAACTGCTTTTACTGCTGCCTGATGCTGGAAGTCAAACCGATGGGCAGAGGTATTTTATTTTCTGGTGTGACAATCCAGTTGTGCAGAGCACACACTGGCCTTGAGTACCTAGAAAGTGATAGCTCCCTCTTGTACAGTCAGATGTCAACACGTTCACACTTATCATCTGCACATTGCCTGGGGATAGTATTAACGAGAGATTTTGCTACACAAAAAGCATTAGGAAGAAAATGTATTATAAACTTAGGCTTTAATAGACTATTTTAAAATCATGGGGACTGCATCCCTTTCAAAATATACCTATCTTTCAATCTGCAGAATTTTTGCATTCAAAAATACCATAGGCTATGATTTCTGTCAATTCTCAATACTGTGATTTTGTCAAATTCATCTTTTGTGGGAAGACATTTTGAGACTATACTTAAGGCAAAGAGAGGAAAATCTAACATCCTTTCAAATTCATATTCACAGGAATATTTTTCCCCATTAACATCTCTTTACTTCTTCTATATATACCCACATATATGCAGATCTACTAGCACAGAGATTTGATTAATCTAAAGCTTAAAATTGAATATGCAATGCATGCATTTCAATTACAGAATATAAAAATCATGGTGAGAGGATAAAAAAAGTTGCCCTCTTTTGTGGTTTGTTTTTAATTTTTTATTAAAAAAGAGCTTAATTTGACTGTTCTTTGCATAAATAAATACAGAATTCTTCGATTAGAGTCAGGCCTGTAACTTCAGTTAGCATTAATATAACCTAAAAGCACTTAGCAAGGATACTTGGCCAAGAATTTCACAGGTCTATAAAGACAGACATACACACACACACACACATATCTTACAAGCTTAGCTACTAAAAGAGAACAGAATGTTCAACAACATTGCTTGCCAGTGTAATAATCTTTTACCCAAACCCTACCTTTCCACAACATACTACCAGTAAGTAGGTCTACTATCCCACCAACCTGCATCAAGACATAGTTACTGCTCTATCCTACTGCTCTGTCATGAAGGGGCAATATCAAGTCCATCCAGACATCTAGACAGCATGTCACAGTATGAGAAATCGAGTGTTCCTGTTGTAAAACCTTCATGTTATTGAGTGACATCTGGATCTTCCTGTTGCTATCAATACCTGAAATTCTGTATTAAAGTCAACCTGGTTTAAATCACTAATCTTGTACGTAGATTGCTGGAGACACAGGAAATTGAGCTCTGGCACCAGGATCTTTCTTCCTGGAAGGACGGGTATATACGTAGAGAGATAGACACATGTATATATAGCAGTTGGTGCAATCGAAGGGTACAACCGCATTAGGGGGTGAGTCAACTCACGCAGTCCACTGCTTGCTTTTCTTTCCATGAAATACCATTGGGCATTTCATGCTGGTATTTGCTTTAGATTTTCAAGAATCTGTAAAATGGTCTACATGATTCAACACAAGGTAGGACATGACACAGATATACAATAGTGTAAAATATCTGGAAGCAATCTGGGTGCAGAACCCCTCTCCACAGATGCTTCCTTGAAAGAAAAGAGCTCCAACCATTTAGTGGGCTACACTATCTCAATGATAGTCATAACCATGTTTCATTTTCCCTTTCAGAATTGCTTTTAAAAGTTCTTTGGGTATTTAAACTAAAATGCCATGCCTTGCTAGAAAAAAAATGGATGAAGTCTGAAAGACAGCAATTTTCTAAGTAACTGTATACATGCACACCTTTTCAGTAATTAACAGGGGATAGATTTAAGTATTTCCTGAAGATCTTTTCTTAAGAGGCTTGTAACTAATTAGTTGATTAAGGCTATGCACTGAAATAACTGTGTTTCTTATTTCAAGTTTGACCCATCCAATAAAACCATGGGAAGGTGTGCATCCTACAAGGTAATTTTATAACTTGAATTTGTGATCTGATTCCCTCTGGAAATACACCTTTGCACTTCTCTCATAAGAGCTGTACTGTAATGAGTTATCCGGCTGGGGACAGAGGGAAAATAATTCAAATCCTGTACTGTCTGCTTACAGTGCAAAGACAGAATCAGTAACACTCTTTTTGATTGTTAATACAGTCCCAAGCATAAAAGAGGAATACAATCCCAGTGGTTGACTTCTAACATTTGCACAGTAAAAATAAGAACCAGTTAGGCCTTAAAAAACCCAAATGTTAAAAGGAGGATAAAGGTTACTCTTTGTATATTAGTGACATTATAATCCTCAATGTTTTAGCTCCCAACAAGTACTGAAAAACAGCATTTTACCTGCTAAAATACCGACAAAAGACTGCTCCTATGTCTTGGTATAAAGTAATTTATCCCAAAGTGACATTTCTAAGAGCAATCATTGATTTCTTTTAAATTAAGGATATAAAAGTTATTATGAATTATCAACCCTACACACTGCTTTCTAAATTTTTTCCCCTAAGAAATATTATCTCTAGCATGTGTCCTAAACAAACCTACATGAATCTAAACAATCACTTATTTTCTTCTTTGGCACCATCTTTTTTAAGACCATCTATTTTTTTTCTTCTTTGAATACACAAATTTCTATTGTTTCACAAGGGAAGGAACTTTTTAAAATTTGTCACAAACACTGCTGTTCTGATATCAATAGATTTTTCTTCAAAGTAAGTCAGACGCACAGCCTCTGGACTAGAGTTTTAAAGCCAAACATATTGGATACGTGAGAAATTAAATCAGATAACATACAAAATAATATTCTTTTATTTTATTACCACTGATCTGAAACTGAACATCTACAATGTCTTTTCTTCCAACTCACTAACACCAAACGGCTTTTCTGACATTATCTCAGCTGACTTTTGCAGAATCAAGTCTTCATTTGCTAAAGGAATTTTTAAGCAGCGGCAACTAAATTGAGGTTAGATCCTACTCACTTGCAGCCTGCTAAAAAGTTGAAATATCAAGAATTTCCTGGGTTTTCAGCACAGGGAGCATTATTAGAAGGGAAGTAAATTTAAACAGAACTCTAGTATGTCACAGAACAATGGCCTACATAAAATTAAATGCTCCACCCTTCAATGCAGCCTGTCTGGTATCCCCAAAAGCCAAACCAGAAGAGAGAACAAAACATAAAGGTCCATGATCCCCAGGGCAAAGGACTGTCAACGTGCTTGTAACCTAGGAAAATTGCAGAGGGACAAGAGACCTGGCAGTAGGAGAAGAGTATCAGTGATGAACCACAACCATCTTGTGAAATAATTTCCCCTAGGAGTGGGTTTTTTCCTAGCCCTGTACAGTGCAGCTCTAAAGAAAAGCTTCAGACAGCAGTGCAGAAAAGGTGTTGATAGAGAGAACACAACATCTGAGGCTCTGACCTTGGCCACCCATATTAGTCATGTGCGCTCCACGCAATAAACTTTTCATAAAGCTCTCAACTGTCCTAGCCTAATGAAAGAAGAAACAGGACAACAAGTAAAATTGAAAATTAAGAGTGGATTGCGTTCAGTCGAGAGCTACACTGAGCTTCTGCTTTCCTGTCTGGAGTGGTAAAGTTAAGCACTAAAGTACCTCAATGTCACATCACTCATTGTAGCATCACAGACTGAGTGGATAGAGTTGGCAGTTTTCTGTCATCTTCTCCAAGAAATATCCTGTTATGCCATCAATGAAGTGAACAAATAAAGAAAAAACTAGCAAATAAGCACAGTTAAAAAATCAGGATTCACTACTGAAAAAATTCATTACCACTATAATCACTTTTCTACACAGATTCTTACCACTCACCTCATTCAGAACACTATTTGTCACCTGAAATTAAGATTTAACTCTATAACAAACAAGCTGAAAGCAGTTTGGAGTGGCTCAAAATCTACATGGATCATCAATCACACAGTCAGACTTTTACTGCCTATGTAATACTCAGATTAGCCTTGCAAAACTACTACACAGGCACCCAGATTTAAGGTCTGTAATCAGTGGAACTGCTTTCAAAGCTTACCTTGGACACACCTGACTTGAAGGTGGTCTTGGAGCTTCTCAGTGCTTGAGGAAGTCTTGATCAAAAATCACAGCCCTAAACTTTATACATCACTACTCATTCGCGACAATCATTTGGAAGCATTTGCTAAAGGTTCTGTTTTTCAAATGCTACAGTGCAGAGCACCCTTCCCTGACAACAGCAGACTTTCCCAAACATCCCAGAGCTGCCAGCTACAATTGCTCATTTTAAAACTTCAGACCATCTGTATTTGAAATGAGCATTCTGTAGGCAGCTATTTGCATCTCCAGCATGCCAAAGTACAAGAGTCCCCGATGTAAATCTGCCTGCAGGAGTAAAGACCCAAACATACCGATACAAAACATACATACAAAAATATCTTCCTGCAAAGATGCACCTCAAGTCAGACATAGACTGTTTATTTTTTATACTTACAGTATCCACTGAATTAACATTTAGTATGGTTACAAAAGCAATGCCTACACAGTAATTCCCTCCAAAAAGTGGAAATACATTGAAGTCAAATACTTTTGCAACTAATTTCAACTTTTCAGATAATGAATACACTTTTTAAAAAGTCTTCCAAGTTGTTTTTCAGGTATTGCTCTTCTGTTTTTTTGTTGTGTTGTTTGTGTGTTCTAAAGGAAGTTTTCACACTACTCCCTTCTGTTTATCCTGCTGGCACTTTAACTCCTCTTGTTAATATGAGCCTATAAGAATAAATCACTTTTATCTATTAAAGGTAAAAATATGATTCAATTCAAAGCAGAAAAGGCAATCTTCATAATGTTGCCCTCCATGGTGACCAAAACCGGTTTTTATATGAAGATTCAAATATGTGTTCAGCAAGGCATTTAAGCAAGAACAAAAATACTCTAACTGTATATCAGACAGAATACTTTCTCTCTTGCATTACATAATGTGCTTTAAAAAAACCTGATAGCTTTGGCCAGTTCTAGCAAAGTAAAATCAATGAAAATTCCTAAAACATTAAGTATTCTGCAACGAGGAACCTGACAGGTCTGAGAACTTTGATGCTGTATCAGCATCAAAGAACTCCACAAAATTAATATAAAGTAGTATTATTTTACTTCTATATTCAAGTCACTTTTACTCCCAATATTGTTGATTCAGAGGAAAAAAAAAATACCCTTGATTCTTCTGTAAATGTATTCTGCTTGGAAAAGCGCCTGTATGAGGCACACCAGGGAACAGGAGTGCAAGCAGCCCACATCACCTTGCCCTTTGTTTAGATTGTCAGTTTTTCCTTTTGATCTTTCTTTGCAGCTGAAGAACCAAAAATTGATTTTCCCAGTTGAACTAAAGTAGAAAAAGGACAATGTTTTATTTAAGATCCTTCATTCCTGCACATAAGCCTATTTCTTTCCTTACATAAAAGAAACTGTCTTTTTCGTCCATATAAATATATATCTAGATGTAAAAATATTTTCAAGTGGGGAAGCCTCTCAGTGTACTGACTGGTTTGTTTGAAAAAAAAAAAAAAAAAAAAAAAGGCGTGAGGTGGTGTTTAAAAATCTAAAATATCTTCTCCTGCAGAGAAGCACACATATCAGGAACCTTCTAGAGTTACAGATGCTGAGCTTCAAGGAAGCATCAGCCGTGCTTGTTAGGTGTTGGTATAAACCTGTGCTACTAGCAATGGTATCCTCAAAACCTTGCTCATGGGCAAAGAGAAAGGCCAGCTTACAGATTTAGATACATATAAAACCAAGAATATGTTTTAAGCATAACCATAATTTTAACAGTCTAAGAAAAAAAATCATTCCAGATTTACTTGTTATAGATATTCTTTCTTCTTCTGTATGTGAAAAAGGTTTACTAATAATGCAGTTAAAGTTGTCATAAAACTCTTTCCTAATTTCTAATTTTCTGGTGTTATGCTCATGCTTCCAGTTCTCTTCTGGGTCCTAAGGTTGCTAGTTTCATTCTGGTCAAGGTCTGTTAGAGCGAGTCAACACCATATGGACTCCTTTGTTGAGAGAAATAGAATGCTCATTCTGACGGCTTCCTCCTCCTCTAGGAACCACACACTTTAAAAATTTGCTCTTTTTTTTCACTGGTCCATGGTCACCCAATTTTACTATATACAGTGCCTTTTATGGATATCAGATACCAGTTCTTTGTTCTCTTTGTTAACGCTAGAACTGTTTTATTCTGTTCGTGATCTGCATTTAACTGACCATTGGTGAGTTATTCAGCGCTTTGGGATCTCTAGGATCAAGTGTGTGCCCTCTCTCATCACCCCATCCCTCTGCTGTGCTACACCCCACCCTAACTCTCCACTTCTCAAAGCCAGGTCTGTATTTCTATACTGCACCATCACATTAGTCATAAAACCACAGTGGCATCATATAAAGATAAATCATACTAGCCACAGATACCTGGTCAATTAGAAAACAAAAATGCTGTTACAGCTAAACCAAGTAAATAAAAGTTGCAAATAGGTCAAGAAAAGTTCAGACAGAGGAAGTTTGACAAACCTTAATCCTGAGGCTCTGCACACTTCACAAAGCTCATGGCCTGCTGCTAGCAACAGCAAAACCATGTCACAGAAAAGCCGAGGACACACACCTCACACACACCCACTTAGACGTACGAGAACCTCCTGTCCATTGCAGGCTTTCCAGTGCTTCCCTTGACTGCTCCAGTCTTGCTAATCTCTCTTTTTCCATAAACTTGGAAAGGCTTACACAGTTTTGCCCAAGCATTTCATTTAAATCAATTCAGCATTTGATTTGACATGTAGGATTTTGTTCAGAATGGTCTGCTGGATAGCATACCAAATTCTGTCTAATTATGACCCAACAATCTGTAGCAAGGTGAGCCACTGAAAGTTTAAATCCAAGGAATACAAACTGTGACTTCCTTAAGATACACATTTCCTTTTTAGAAATTGCAAAGAGGAGGGAAGATACCTAAGACAACCAAATTCTAGTATCCAGTAAGGCACTATTTAGTTGGTTAAAATATAGAGAGCACTACATGCACACGGCACAAGTCTCCATTATTGGTGGTGCTGAAGTGGTTATTCAGAGCCTACGCACCTTCCTCGCACAATAGCCTGACCTGTGTGGACCTTTTCTAGTCCTTTGAGGGAATACAAACATTCTGCTCACCAGTTCTAACAGCTTAGTGTTTATACCTTGAGTTCCAATCACTACCTCAGCAGCAAAGACATAACTATATACATTACAGTTAGACTTCGTGTTTTTCAGGTTTCATAACATTAAACTAGCCTAGAAAAATGAATGTAGAAGCAATAGAGAGGCATTAGCTCTTGGTTTGGCAGCTAGCATTTACAGGGAAAGATGTACTTCAATAAGATGTTGGAATCAGCAAAGCTGTTTCATTCAGCCTTACTGCAAGATGAGCTCTGTGGGGACTTTGCAGGTAGGTAATATGCCTGGAACTTGAATTCTACATATTTTAATGAAATTGCACAGTCTAAAGATCACAATGAGTGAGCAGTCATATCAAACTGTGGAATTTGGAGCTTTCTCAACTACTTACATATAAAGGGAGTTTTTCTGGGTAAAAATGTAAAATTGTAATAATCAGCACCTCTGCAAAGAAAGAGAACGTAGAGCTGATGTGTTTTGAACCTATGTTAAACCATAAAGAGACTGGTATAGCAGGTGACAAAGTTCATCTCAAATGTTTGCATTCTTTACGCCAGTGCTGTTGAGCAACTTCTCAGCTTCAGATGAGCAGGACTGTGAATCAATCTGCATTGAATTTGTCAGCAGCAGATGATCACACCAGCTTCACAACCATTGTCCAGCTGAGAGTTTGTAGGTTCAGCTAGTCTGCTATTTAAGTGACAAATATGTGACCTAAGCACCATCCCAATGGCCCCTCTCATGAATCCTCAAAAACACGCTCTCTCCGACATTCTGACAACTGTTAAACACTGGTTAACATTTCATTAACTTAAGGTCAGCAAGTTGGTTTATCACATCAGAAAATTTGTTTCTCAGCTCCTGTATCGAGTCACTTAACCATGTCTGCCTGGTTTACAAATTAGAAGTAACTGCTGAAAAGAATGCTACAGTAGATTATTAGTTTTCTCTATGCTGCAAAATTTTTTGTTAAAAGGCAAAATTTTTGTGTGATGTTTCATTCATGCTTCTGCCATCTCTTCCACTCCAACCTTCTCACTTTGAGGTCAAGTTCAGAACTTAGATTTGAGGCAGTATAAACTACATCTGTGTAAATAGCGGACACAGTTAACTCTCAAAAAGTCTCTTGTGGTATAATTTGCCTAATGACATGCAAAATAAGAGGGATCTAAATAGCTAAAACAATTCATAGAGAGACAAGAGAACATATAATTAACATTGCTGTACCTGCTGCTAACCGCACTAACTGCATTCCTTTCTGCACAACTGAGAACTATCACATCATATGGACATCCTCAGTGACATGCAACTCCTGTTGACTTACCTCTGACCATCAGCCCTTAAAAATCTCTCTCTAGTATTTAAATTGACTGGTTTCTTTTGTTGCTTGATCAGCCTAGAGTTTTCTGAAGGAATGCTTACTACAGTCTGTGGAAGTGCACACACATCCCTATTTACAGGATACTAAATGTCAAAAATTCAGTGTGAAAAACAGCCATAAATCAGAACCTGTAACAGTAAAATTGTGAAAACAGATACAAAGCTGAACAAACTCAAAAGACACAGAAGCATCATTCTGGAAACCGACAATATAAAACATAAAAATAAAAGAAAATTTTCATCTCAAAATTATAGAATAACTTTTCAGTACAAAAGCATCTTTAAGCATCCAACTTAGCTTCTTATGGATCAAAGAAACAACTAAGTAAACACTATCTGCATGTGAACTTCAAACAGGAATGTCACTCAAAAGGTAAAAATATGCAAGTTATTTATAGCACACGTTAATCACCATATTTAAATGGCAGATTACTTCATGGCATGAGATACAAGCTGTATTTCGGGGGGGGGGGGGAGGGGGTGGTGGAGAGGAATTTTATAAGAATAGTTTTTTCTATGATAGTTGAATTTGCAGCAATCAGTCTCAAGGCCCTCTTGTTCCACTTTTATTCCAACATATCCAAAACAAAAGCTGTATAATACTGAAGGTAAGATGTGGAAAAGACAGTAAGAAAGAAAATCAACTACGCTGAACATTTAATGAGCTGAAACAAAAGCCTGTGTAAAAGATTAATCTGTGGTAACAAGAACAAGAGGAGGTCTTGGACATGCAAACACAGTATTAGGATTATTATGACAATAATCTTCAATGGAGTACAATACTCACACACACTAAGATTAGGAAAGCTACTACTAGAACACACAGATGAATAACCGGAGGAATAGAGGGATAAAGCTTGGCAGGGAGTAGAGGGAAGCACAACTGAAGTAATGGTGAACCTTCCCAGTGACTTTATATTGTTAACTATTTATACAGTAAAACTTCTCTCTTTCCTCTTTCTGCAAAAGTCCTGGGGCTGTTCTTACGCATTTAGAACAATAAATATATTTAAGATTTATTGCCTGAAGTTTGGTCCTATTTATCTTATTCAGGTAAGCAGTCCAACTAAGCCCAGGGGAGGTGCAAGAAAAATGTTCTCCTTCACAATGATGCCAAGAAACAATAGCTGACTGTAGGACGGGGTAGAGTATACCACATATAGGTATAACTGTCAACTTCACCTTTTTCTTAATAAAACAAAAAAATCACTTAAAATAAGAGCATAGCTAACTTCTGCAACTAACCTGAACATGGTTCTCACTAAATGTTTTTCGTGATGACATTCTCACGGGTTAGCGCCTCATTTAAACTATACTGTGATGCAGGAAGTCAGATAATATCTCCCAATTGAATCCAGCAGGGTTACAAAGACACATTCGATATTCATAAGTGTGTTGAAATTTTTTTACTTTTCTTAAACTGCAAATATTTGAAGAAATGTAGATAAACATATTTTAAATTCACAGCACTTTCTCAAATATGCAGTAGCAGATTAACAAAATGTCAGAACATCCTCAGCTTCAAAAACTGCTCCACCATTTTAGGTAGAGATTATCTACCAAAAAAAATAATGATCACAGCCTCTTATGATCATAATTCTCAACTGCTGATGTATTCAGAATATTGGCTTGTAAATGGCCCCCATCTTTAAAGATAAAACAAGCTCTTGCAAGTCATACCAACCTTTGCAAAATACCAGTTAAGATTACTTCATAGACTGGAGGAACAGAGGGGAAGGGAATCACGGTATGGAGGTTGTGTGGTGTATGTTCTCTGAGCTTTATAGAAGTAGAAAGGGCAGCTGTGAGAGAAGATTTCTGGCTTTGTTCAAAATCATGTGCTTTTATAGCAAATGTACAAGCTAATATCCTTACACACCAATCACAGCTCATCCTAAATCACCACCTATTCCATAAAGGCAAAAGGTATAAGAAATTTAACAGAAACAACTGACAGATTAAAAAATGCAACTTCTTTAATTATATATGGAGTGTGGTTATCTAACAATAGAACCTTCCTGCTGTACCTACACTATGTCACCTGGGGGACACTACAGGAGACCAGGGAAATTACGACAGTATCAAAGTAGGGCAATAACTAAACCTGTTTTTTTTTTAAACACTCAGCAAAAGAAATGGTAGAGATGGAGCAATAATTCAGAATTCAGTTAAAGAAAAGCATCTGAGTAAAAGCTGTTTTTTCAGCATAAGTCAACTATTCATTTGAAGGAACCTATCACTACTCAAAACTTCACTGTTTGTAGTTTCCCAGTTTTACTTTCTTTAAACCTAGCTCAGTTTCTCCTGTTCTTTACCATTGCCAGCCGTTTGAAGCCTGACTACAAAATGAAAGGTCTCTCTATATATCTAGGAGGGATGAGCGAATGTCAGGAAGGAGGGAACAGGTTATATTTTTCTTTGAAGAAATTACTACCAAACTACTGACTGCATGAAAGAGTTTTGCTAGTAAGGACCTAACAGACATTACACAAGAAGAGCTAATTATAAACTATCCTTGTCACTAGACTGCTGTCATTCTGCTCTTAGATTTCATACTACTTCAACAAGATTTTCCTATTAGTACCTCCATTAAAATGTTTACCCCACATTTTATAGACGTAAGCATCAATTCCATATTTGACACCCTTATACAAGGGTGAGACTGATCACATAGAAGAAGCAGCACTACATAGGGCAGACCCATCCATCCCAGCAGCTTTGTCATCTCATTTCAAGTTTCTAACTAATAAACACTTTTTCAAAATTAACACCTAAACATGTCTCCTGTTGAAGGTTTAAACCACGTAAAGAAAAGAAGTGCAACTACTCTGATCAGTCACCCCAAAGGTCACACCACCGGTACAGCCACAGTAATGAAGCCCAGGGAGGAGAACCCAGACTGTCAGCTGAGAATGTGATCTTTTCCATCACAAGTTAAGCCCACAATATTTGCAGTATTTGTTACCAAAAATGTGCTATGCTGTAGTAACTACCAGTACATAGAGTTCTTATAAATGAATACACACATCAGGTTTCACAGGAAACAAGAAGTCTCCAGTCAAATGACTTCGTGGCTTTTTGACCATAACCATTGTTTTATTCCTTGTCCCATACAGTTTGTTAAAATACAAGTGTCAACTAAATGATCGTTCAAACAAGCTGGCATTTCCTTCAACAGTGCTGTAGTTTATATCAAATGAAAAATTTGGATTCAGTTCTGCTTTGAAACACATGCAGTCAAGTGATGGCAGAATCCTAAAAAAACCAGCACAACTCATTTATCTTCCGTCAGGAACAGACATTCCCAGAGGAGAGACACTGTGGCGTTCTGATAAAAACAGCAGCTATAAATACAGGTGATTTGGAAAAAAAAAACCCCAAAACAACAAAAAACCCTGAACACATGGATTTTTACCGTGCGGTTTTATAAATTAAAAGTAAAGCAAATGCTTTATCACATACATTCCAACACAACGCAGAGTAACAAACAAGGAAAAACAAAAAAAACATAAAAGAATTTCAGTTTCAGTAATTGGCCCCCAAATATTTAGAAGCAGATGGGCACTTGGAGAGTGCAGAAGGTGTGATTTCTCTCCTTTACACAGCTGCTAGTACGGCAGAGAAAACAATGTTGGTTAGTGTTTCCTACTTTATACATAAAGTGTGTCTAACGGTTCTGATTTTATGCATAAAAAAATAAGAATTTCATGCAGCTCCTTCTCAATTACGCATCTGGTTATTGTTTTGCAGCTGCAAAACTACCTTGAAGAACTATGAAACATGGTGTGACAGCAGTCATCCTGTACCTTCCTTGCGAAATTTTGCAGTTTTTATCACTTGTTAAAATTCCTGAATCAAGAGCTATGGCTTCTGTCACCTCCTTCTTTTATAAACAAAAATCCACTAATATATTTAACACAACTGAAATTTGTAAATGACTGCTTTCTGTAGCACACATCAAATGTAAAATTCAGTACCCCATTTCTAGAGTATTTTTTACTTTGTGTTGTTACTTCCAAGTAGCTATTTTGGTAATTTGATCAGAAATCCAACAAAGAGAACAATAAGTCAGCACAACATTAGTGTCAAACATCTGAAATGAGATTTTGATTTGTTAGCCCCCCAGCCATTACTCATATTACTATAAATCTATTGAATATGAAGACATTTGGTGACAAAGAATGGTTATAAAATATCCAACTATTGTAAGCAATCTCAAGCTTGCATTTACTGACTGACACTCAGCATGCAATTTTCTAACAAAGGGAACAGATAAGAAAAAACAGATTTTTCATAACAATGCATTTGAAATTAACTGTTTCTGTAATTCCTCACAAGACAGAGGGTCCTTCAAAGAATTTATGTATCTAAAATATTTTAAAAGCAAAAATTTTTAATTTAACTTCAAACAAAGTTTCAACTTGAAAAAACACGATATCCAGTGGTAAGCTCTGACAAAATCTTTTCTTAATTTTGTTTCAAAAAGAATAAAACTCAAAATCACAGTTAGGGAAGGTGGCAGTTTTTCTGCCGGTATTTCTGACATGCAGGATGCAACACGTGGTCAATACCAACAAGCATGTGTGGTGTTAGACAGCTGCCCATTTTTCACACAGTTGCCAAAGGCTTAGGTGGAAAAATGTGGCTAAGCTGAAGAGGAAGAAGGAAGCACGCAAAGCTGAGCGAGAGACCCCCTGTACGGTTTACCGAGGGTAATGCACTGCTTAAATACTGCTGCGCTTAAAATTTTGCCACTTGTCAGCAGCCACCGGGAAATAAAGTTTCTTAGCAGGAAACACAGAGGAAGGAGGGAAGCAAGGGGGAGGGAGAACAAGCAGGGAATACACAATTCAAAAGCAACCAAACAAAACACATGCACAAAGGGAGAAAGTAACAGTATCATAGGGCTTGCATCCAGGGAGAAAGGTCCTGCTATGCTGCAGTGCAAACAGCTACAGTGTACGAAATCCTCCAATGGAAACCCTAATTTCACCTTAACTGTGCTTTTGTGCAGTTTAGCTTCCAAGACATATGAAGTTAAAGCACCTAAAAGCAGAGAGCAGATTAAGAACGCCCATTAAAAGAGCCACTATTGAATAGGGACCATACTCCAGCTTTGCTGTATCACAGTAAATTCACCACACTTTCCAAGAAAATCCTCAGTAAAGCAGGTTTCAGTGAACACAACCCTTAAACACCTTTCTCCAGTTTTCTGTGATGGATTTTTAGTCATCCAAAAGATAGGGTAAATAAATTGGATCACTGACGCATTGATTATTAAGCTTCTCACAAGGTGTTGTTTAAATATCTGTAACAAACACGGTGTTATTTTCATAACTTCTAGTCTAGTTTATTATTTTCATCATTTGCAGACAAAAGACTTTTAAAACTGTTGGCAAAGCAATTATATTTGGAAATTTTTCAAAAAAAAATCAAATCATTTCAAAGTGGACAAATATACAAAAAAAAAAATATTATTTGAACTGTCAGCAATCATTATTTGTTTTCTGGTCACATACAGAAACATGACTTTCTATGACCACTATGTCAAGTAAACAGTGGTCTAAGCACAAAGCACTTTAGCAAGCATTAAAAAATGCACACAAACATGTCATGTCTTTTAGCAGCACACAACTGCTAAATATTTGCTGTAAGTATGGTAAAATATAACTGTTCGACACAAAAAGGAAGAGGCTTTTCTGAATCAGAACACAGCACTGGGAAGAAAAAAGAGAAAACTGATACAATACTGAAAGGGCTCCAAGAAACAATAAAAAATTGAACAAAGGACAGAAATGTTAAAACCACAGAAAATGGTAAATTTTGTAGAGCTTTGAAACAGATGCATTCAAGAGGCACCTACAAGGACTGGGAATAACAGATTATTAACAGGTATCTCCTATTATTGAGAAATTGCAGGAAAATTCAGATTCCCTCTAGTCTTAGATTTCACCACTCATATGATGCAAAATCCATTAACTGAAAACCTGCTGAACAGCATAGACAAATACTCACACTCAATAGTGCTGAACATGGTCCTTAACAAGGAGTAGGTTTTTTGCGTACAGCTCCATGGAACACTATTTCAGCAATATGTGATTTTTTCCCAAAAAATATACGCAGAAGCATAATCCAAGGGGCTCTAAAAAATAACTAGTTATAAGCATTAACTACATAGAGGTTTTTTTGAGAAACAACTCATTATGCACAGGTGAAAAATTATTACTACACAGTGAACCATACAATGGAAATAAATATGGAAATCACAGAAATGCTGAAGGAGGCAATTTCTCTCCTACATATCCTGATGGAGAGAAGAAAAGGAATCGAATCATGTAAGCAAAGTACATGATGACAGTGAAAGAAGATCAGCTAAGCAGCCAACAAACTCAAAGTTTGAGGAGTAAATAAAGTTACCAAAACACAACTTTAACAGTAGAGGCCTGGTCTGTACAGGATACTCACAGAAAATCTCATCCTGGTACAATAAAAAAAAACCAAAACCCCACTAAATTCACATTTCTAATATCGTCAGAAGCATTAGGGTCATGGACCTTTTTCATTTTTCCTAACATAAAAGCTTAAATCCAGACAGCATCATCATCAACAATTTCTTCATAACCTCTACAAAAAGGACATTACCAAGCTAAAGATCAATTTTTGATTCCTTCTAAACATAAACTGCTTTCAAGTGGTTTTCCCAACTTTTATTGGAGAGATGAACTTTCAGATAAGAGACCCAAACCAGCACCTAAAAATGCGGCCTTCCATCCAATTAAATTTAGCCAAGCCAAAAAAACCCTGCAGGCTGAGATAGGAAGGAGACTGGTAATCACATGACTGAAACTCTTTCAATATTCTAAAAAATGGTGCATAATAAGTGACAGGTAAATGACCTCATGGAAAGAGGCTTCAATAAACCTCTTCTTCATAAAATACATGTTTACCTCTCCAGCCTGATATAAAAAGCATGCCTCTAGTCCAAAGCTAAATTTTATGAGTTCACTCATCCATAAAGCAACAGAAATAGGATATGCAGAGACTATATTTTGTTATACATTTTTTAAAAGAGTGAATAAAAGCCTTGCACTCAATTCAATCGCATTTCTCTGTGATAGAGTGTGAACACTGCACCTGACTGGTTCCTAAATGTAATGAAACACTCTAAGTGGTAACGGGCAGCACTCTATTTCTTTTGTTAAAAGTCAGAAAAAGAAATGCATGCCAAGCTTCCAGCATCCATTTAGGATTGTCAGCATTTTCAACCACCTCTGTAAGTTCTCTACTGATTCAAAGAGCCAATTGACAGTACATAGTAACACCCTCCAGCATAATTATAATCCTCTCAGCTTTGTCCACCTACTAGTTTAAAATGATGGTTCCCTTAATAACTCCTCCATCAGGCAGAACATAAAGAACAGTGCACGAGCTGAAGTAGACTTGAGAGCCTCTAGTGAAGAAGGCTAGAGAAAATGATGGCCCTGAAGCAATGCACAGTGCACGTGCCAAATACAAGCAAAGAAATGGCGCACACCCTAATAGTCATAGAATCATAGAATCATTTAGGTTGGAAAAGACATTTAAGATGATTGAGGCCAAGCGTTAATCCCAATGTCCAACCTAAACTTTCCCTGGCACAACTTAAGGCCATTTCCTCTTATCCTATCTCTTAGTCACTTGGGAGAAGAGAACAACCTCCACCTCGCTACAGCCTCCTTTCTGGGAGCTGTCACGAGCGAGGAAGTCTCCCCTGAGCCTCTTTTTCTTGAGTCTAAACACCCCCAGTTCCCTCAGCCACTCCTCACAAGACTTGTGTTCTAGACCCTTTACCAGCTTCATTGCTCTTCTTTGAACAACCTCCAGCACCTGAACGCCTTTCTTTAGTGTAGGTATACATATGCAGATATGAGGATTTTTTTGTTATATCAGTACTAGAGGATAAGAAAAAGAAATAGCAAGAAAGGAAATGCTTTCTCTGACTACACAAGCCCTTAACGTACCACTGCAGTAAGTGAGAATCAGATCAGAGGACTTGTGAGCTAATGCAGGAACAGTCGATGATCTTACGTTTCAGACAAATACTCAGCTCCTAAATATTTCACTTTGTTCTGTTAAATAGCTGCACTAGAACTGCAAGAACTTGTTTACAGGTTGTGTTTCTTCAGATAGCAGATCAAGCAAAAGAGCACAGCGTCTTTTTCTTTCCTCTCTGGAAAACGCAGGAATTTTAATACGAAACACAAAACCATTTGTGCCTGCATTTCTTGGTATTCTGTAAATATCACCTTCTCTACAACAGTTACACCTGAAAAATGCTTAGCACGTAGAAGGCAATGAATTCCTTGGGGCCTAATTCTGTATTCCTTATTGTGTACAACTTCTTTTGAAGTCAATATTAGTGATGTCATTTTAATTTTCCTCACATCTGCCATTCTTATCTTAGAAGAGAAAAAAAGCACCAATCCTTTAATGCCATTAAATATTCCTTGTAGACTACCTTTTGTACTGCTGGTAAATTCTGAAAAATCTTTGAGAAAATTAACATTCAGCATATTCAGTGTACATATTAATAAAAATAGACAGAGCACCAGAGGAAATGAGCAAACTATAACAGAACTGCTGATACTGGATGAAGGCAAACCATTTCAAGAGTACATGCATTAACACCTTCTTGACAAGTGAAGACAGCAGCAAAAAAGGTCTAATTCCATCACCACTTTCCATTGCATCAACAGGAAATCCAACAATAGCAAAATTGGTGACCACAGGCACTGCAGCAGTACGGACAGCTCCATCAAGCATGTAGTATTAGGCAGAATTGTGAAATTAATTTCTGAAGATCAGACTTTGTAAAGAGTTCCATGTCAGGAGTTTCCGCCCCTTTATCTGTACCCCTTTAGCATACACACAGACCCATGTGTATGATGTAGTGCCCAAGGAAAATTATTATTTCTCCTGTATTCATGATGACAAGTTTATAGAAAGGACCTTCTTTCACAAGAAAAATATTGAACCTTTGACTTTCAAGTTTTGATAACTTTATTTTTATCTTAAAAATATGTTGGCAAGCATCCTTTCTTGTTTGCAGAAGCGAGAGTTAAAGACAGCTGCAACGTGGCATACAGTATCTAAAACACCAGATTTTTGAGCAGGACTTGGCAGGGGTGATTGGTCTCTCCTTTCACCATCTTTTACTGCAAATGCCTGTCTATCAAGAACATCCCAAAACCGCCTCCACTGGTGCCTCCTATAGGCTGAAGTTTTTTGTTTTGCTCATAACTTTTGACTTTGCATGGTTGCGTTTTCAGAGGATGGCAGCCCCTATCAAATTCTGCAGATAAACCTGGATGACAGAGATACTACTTGTCTGAAGGATCATAAAGAAGATAAATCTGATGAAATTTTGAAACAACAACAACCATGGTACCAAATCTTGTGTTCTTGATTCCTAGTTTTCAAAGTGCACGTTAGAAACACGACAGCACACTATCAGAATGATTACAAGGATGTTATTATTTATCAGATCAGTGCAGCGTCAATCATTTCAACATGAAAGAGCTTCCACACTATGAACCACAATTCTTTAATGCCCAGTAATGCAACACAGTTGAATGCAATTATGTAAAAAGGATAAAGGTACCACTGACTTACAATTTTTGCAGTGTTAACAAGCCAACCTAGTTCAATTACAGACAATTAGCCTGATAAAGTTTCATTAGGAAATAACTTCGTGGTTTAGATTTTACTTTGGGGGTTTTGTTTGGTTGTTGGGGTTTTTTTGCTGTTTTTTCTATAGACCACAACAAACTACAGAGGTTATTTAAAATAAATCTGACCTTGTAAAACAGAAGAGGTTCACTGCCTTTGATGGAGTAATTTATTTCTCCAAATAGTTACAGAGATAGAATAGTAATAGTTATCAGATAGACCAATCCATTTATGAGTTCAGTGATAAAGAGGAGAGTCTAAGTGCTGTAAGATTTGTGAAAAACCTGCCATAGCTTCAGTTAGCATTTCTTGGTTTTTCTCAGACATTTAGCCATGATGAAACCCTCCAATTCTATGAGCTATGATTTGTGTCAGTATTTTTCATTTTGCACTGCCAAATGACCGTAAGGGTTACACTTAATGTTTCTGCTTCAAATACATTCTCAGATATACCGGTTGCCATAAGGAGGTTTTGATTACTGAAAAATGTATCACCTTAATAAAGTTACAGAGACTCAGCAAGCCATTATGTTAATGCTATTCAGCTACTTGAGGTCTGATGAGATATGAGGAAGTAGTGTTAATTTACTTTTCAGTGTGCAAAACAAATGCATTTAACTAAGTGGCTTGTGCACTACATAAAGCATAAAACAAAGAGCCTTCCTGTAACTACACAATTAGAGTACAATAATGTCTGGCCTCTGGCGTTTTGGTGTGTGATATATTAATATTAAACAACTGCCAAATGAAAAGAGGAAAGCTATGCGAAGTACTATTAACTTTAAGAAGTA
>JAVSBS010019592.1:4921-54526 GCA_033124195.1 Coracias cyanogaster | reverse complement strand
TCTCCAAACTAAACAAATCCCAGTTCCCTCAGGCACTCCTCATATGACATATTTTCCAGAGCCCTCACCAGCTTTGTTGACCTTCTCTGCACCCACTCCAGCACCTCAATGTCCTTCTTGTACTGTGGCACCCAAAACACAGTACTCAAGGTGCGGTACTCAGCACAAGGGCACAATCCCCTCCCTACTCCTGCTGGTCACACCATGTCTGATACAGGTCAGGATGCTGCTGGCCTTCTTGGCCACCTGGGCACACTGTTGGCTCACGTTCAGCTGGCTGTCCACCAGAACCTCCAGGTCCTTTTCCACCAGGCAGCTTTCCAGCAACACTTCACCAAGCCTGGAGTGTTGCTGGGGGTTCTTGTGGCCCAAGTGCAGGACCCAGCACTTGGCCTTGTTAAACCTCATACAACTGGCCTCAGCCCATTGGATCCAGCCTGCCCAGATCCCTTTGCAGAGCCTTCCTACCCTCAAGCAGATCGACACTCCCGCTTAATTTTGTGTCACCTGCAAATGTACTGAGGCAGCATTCAATCCCCTCATCCACGTCATCAATGAAGATATTAAACAAGCCCGGCCTCAGAACTGAGCCCTGGGAGACCCCTCCTATGACTGGCTGCCAACTGGATTTAACTCCATTTACCACAACCCTCTGGGCTCGGCCATCCAGCCAGTTTTTAACCCAGCCAAGAGTCCACCTGTCTACACCATGAGCCGCCAGCTTGTTCAACAGGATGCTGCAGGAGACGGTGTCAAATGCCTTACTGAAGTCCACGTAGACAACAGCAACCGCCTTGCCCTCATCCACTAGGCGGGTCACCTGGTCATAAAACGAGATCAGGTTGGTCAAACAGGACCTGCCCTTCGTGAGCCCATGCTGGCTGGGCCTGATCTCCGAGTTGTTCTGCACTTGCTGCATAAGCACATCCAAGATGAACCTCTCCATAATCCTCCCTGGTACCACAGTCAGACTGACAAGCCTATAGTTCCCCAGATCCTCCTTCCTGCCCTTCTCGTAGACAGATGTCACATCGGCAAGTTTCCAGACATCTGGGACCTCACCCATTGACCAGGATCACTGACAAATGATGGAGAGCGGCTTGGCAAGTTCCTCCGCCAGCTCCCTCAGCACTCTCAGGTGGATCTCATCTGGCCCCATAGACTTGTGTGTGTCCAATTGGCATGGCAGGTCATTGCCTACCACCTCATGTTCTTTCTATATGACCTAACTAAATCCATGTATTCTTCTTGAGTACTCTCCCCCTTCTTCCAAAGGTGGTACTCTTCTCTTCCTCCTAAGTTCCAGTAACAGCTCCCTGTTCAGCCAAGGCTGCTCTTTTTCCCTGCCAGTTTGTCTTGTGGCACACGGGGACAGCCTGCTTCTGTGCCTTTAAGACTTCCTTGTTGAACAAGGCCCCTTTGCCTTTTAGGACCGTCTCCCAAGGAACTTTCTCAACCAGCATCCTAAACAGGCCAAAGTCTGCCCTTTGGAAGTCCATGGAATTGGTTTTGCTGCCCCTCCTCTTTACTTTGCCTAGAATTGAAAACTCTATCTTTTCATGGTTGCTAAGCCCAAGATGGCCTCTGACCACCATGTCTCCCACTAGCCCTTCTCTGTTAGTAAAGAGCAGGTCTAGGAAGGCACCATTGCTCGTGGGCTCACTCACCAGCTGAGTCAGAAAGTTGTCTTCTACACACTCCAGGAACTTTGGATTGTTTCCTCGCTTTGGAATATTGCTTTTTCATAAGAACCATACGAAAATACTTAAATAAAATCCCACAGGGTTGATTTAAATATAACTTTTGAGTAAATAAGACATTATTAGATGTGCTGATATTGGTATTTTTTATATATGTGCAAGACTTTGGGCTGTGAAAGTATAGTACACAGGGCAAGCACCAAAATCACAAACTCTGTGGTTCTAAAAGCAGTGTAAGAGAGGTGTGTTTGCTTGTGTTTCATTTTTAAATTAACTTCGTAAGACGCCTATGAAATTTTATAAGAAAAAAGCAAAGCATGTATTTCCCAGTGCATCTCTACATAACTGATCTGTAGCTTTTACACATGCTGGCAAATTTCCTATGCAAAAAGCTACAGAACCCAAAAGAATTTTTGTTACATGAGAAACAAGAGCTGGCAAATTTGGCCAGAAGATGAAATGAAATTATGCCCAGCGCTACCCAGAAGATGCCAGGGTGCAGGGAGAGCACAGGGAACACAACTCATGAGAGTTTTCTGGGTGGTGGCATCACAGTCAGGTTCAGGCTGGAAGGGATCTCAGGAGATCACCCAGTCCCAACGCACACCCACAGCCAGCCCCCTCTCAGAGTTACAGCCAAACTAAACTACTACAACTACACACGCTCCTCTGAGTGGGAGAGGCAGTTTCCAATGCAAAAGTCATCCACCTCTTGATTCCAACTAAGTACAAGGAACACAAAGGTGTCCCTCTACAGATACAACTACTGCCATTTTGCAGAAGCACCGCTCCAGAAGACTTCAAATGCAATGTGTTACTTATGGAGTCATGCCACCCACATGCATCAAACACAGAAGTTATGAAAAGTGCTAGTAGTTGAACTAGGTAAAAGCTAGGTTTCCAGGTTAGTAGGTTTTCATTTTAATTCTGGAAAAACAATTTGTGTCATGGCAATCCTATATATGCATTGATCATCCCAAATCAGCATTCAGACCTCTTAGATTCCTAAAGTGAGCATTGCTATTCCATAGTAGCACCCTCCTGTGGCAGTCTGTCATAAGGAAGCAACCTCAGCACCAGCTGTCACGTCAGTAGGGTGCATGGGACTTGGCCTCCAGCATGGAAGTCAGGTACTACCGTGGAATGATGGGCCTGCAAGGCGAGGAGGGGAGTCTCAGTGACTTAAATTTTAAATGTTTAAAAAGTTTAAAATGGAGGTGCTCAGCATTTCTGAACAAACAGCCTTGCATAAGAGCTGCATTACTCAACTGAGAGCAGTGGCACAGAAGCACACACTGCACTGGACAGTGCTGATGTTGGAAAGTGCTTAAAGAGGAAAGAGAAGACAATAACCATTCTGGACTTATGGTTAGACCCAGAGGATTATTTTCCTCACGGCCGCTGTTCCAGGGTTATCACACTGAGTGAACTTGGATGCTGCTGCAGTTCTGCAATCCAATATTTTGCCACTTGATGGCACCAGCAAAACGCTTAAATTTGATCAAACTACCTAGAGTTTAGACTAAGGTAATTTAAAATGTAAATGTCAATTATTTGAAAGCTGACAATGATCAAGTTACACCTCTCATATTAGCACTGATAACTAGTGAGTATTACAAACCTGAGAATAATTCTCTTGACGATTTTCAGTTATCTTTCTAGCACTGTGAAGAGCATTACTCGACTCTCCCTTTCCCTTTAGCTTCCCTGCATGTAAGGTACCTGCTCCTTATTTGGTATAAACTCAGACACTCTAGAAAAGCAGGAGAGATAATTGTAAACAGGCCACAGAAGCTACACAAGGAAACTTGCAAACCTGCTCTTTGTAAATCCACTGCTTTTGGCAGGCTTCTCTTTTCATTACCATACATTTTCATTACAGCATGCAGCACAAGCAGAAGTGCGTGCTGTTACCTACAAGAGTGTAGAAGCTAAAACTCTTTTTTAATGGGATAGCTCATGGCCTTGGAACAGTAATGCACATTAGAGGCACTGGCTGTGCTGCTTCTGCAGCATTTGATTGCAAGCTACAAGGAAGTAGCAAGTTTCCCTGCAAGTTTCTTCCTAGAAATTTCCTAAGCACCAAGTGACAAGAACTGGCCTGTGCACTTCTGCAAGGTAACAGGGCACTTTTAAAACCAACATCCATGCCAAGTGGGCACTCTCATGCTGGGTGGTTCTGTTTCATTACCTAATCCATCCCCAAGAAAACCCCACTGTCTGCAGAACAATTCGGTCCACTGTCATTTGCTAATCAAGTAAGTGTTATGTGACATTTATATTGGTATCCCTGAAATAGCAGAAACACAGAGAGTGGAATAAAATTTAAAACTGCCCTTTGTATGGGGTAGGAGGCCTGTGTTTTCAGTAATTTTTAGGCTGGTCAACCTCAAATGTTTCTCGGTTAAGGATGCTCTGGGACCTATTCACTTCACAAGAGGAGCGTTCCTTGTGCCAGCTCCTCACCAGAATGGATCACCCATGTACACAGGCTGAGGCAGAGATTGCAGCACCTTTCTGGGGACTGCTGGGACCCTGTGCCCTTATGGTAGCTGTATAAGGAGGAAGGAGGTTTTACACAAGAGTACACCAAACTCTGCCCCTGTATGTACTGAAAAGTACAAGACCTTGGACACTGAATATTTGATCAACAGCACATTGATAATACTTTATCCATTATTTTGCACTCACATCTTAAGCTGAAACATGCTGGGTCTCTAAGATTTGTCCTAGCTTGAGCATTTTATTTTCCTATAAAATTCTATTCTCTTGGTCTTTGAAAGACTGTTAAATTGAAAGAAAGAATATACCCTTTAAAACAAAAAGTGAAACCACACAGAAAAAAATCGTCCACATTCATAGTCCAAGGTCTTCTGGAGCAAATATTCTTCCTGCTGTCAGGGACTATTAACTGGTGACAGCCACATGAAACCTTTCCTGAAAAATACTCTCTGAGTGGTGCTCTGTAGGCCTGCCTGGGAGCTATTAACACTCAGTTTATTTACCTTATAGCCTGTAAGGGCTCCTTTGAGCCATTACTGTCTTTTGTGGGAAATGAATTGCCCAGGCATTTGCAATAACTCTGTACACTTTCATGGGAGAACTAGGCCTTTGCCTTAAGTATGCACACTATATATCCTTGTGCAGTTTTGCACTAGAATGAATCACTGGGTTTGTGCAGATGTGCTTCTGTAAGTGCATTAGCTGTGGGCCACATGCATATGCTCTCCCAGTTAAATGTACTAGAGAAAAGTAATCGCCTCCTCCCATCTAAAGGTGTAATGAGCACACATTGAACAAGACTGCAAAATCCTGAGAGGCCTTGAAAAACACCCCTGCGCCATTGCCAAGAACCCCTGATATACACGTACACTGCATCAGGCTAGAGCATTTGCAGCTGTCCTTCCAAAGACAAGACACACCAATGAGGTTTTTGGTGGGTTCAGTGACACCATAGAATGAAGAAAGTTGGCTTTTTTCCACGTGGGTTTTAATCTGCTTTCACTGTTTATTGTGCCACACCGCACTCCCATTCTTCTGGCTATCCCTCAGCTCCCGAACCAAGGAACTTTTAAAGTTAGGCAAGGTAAGTGATGGCCTCCCTTTGAAAGAATAAAGGGCTGCAGAGAAAGACAATTTACACACGTGAAACATTTTCTTCTCCAGCCATAATTTCCTTCCTGCTAAAAGTGGCAAGAATGATACATCTAAACAATGTTAAAGATATATCTTTAACATCTAAATATGTTAAATAAAGTCTGATTCTCTTAACAATTTACTATGTAGATGGGAAATTAACAGGAAAGAGCAGCAAAACCTTCTCTGGCTTGATCTAGAAAAGACGCTGAAGGTCATGAGGCTCCCCACACTGCTTCACCCTCAGGCTGTCACACCTGAGAGAAGAAACAGCTCTTCAGAGACTCCTGCCATGTGTCAAAGAATAGAAAAATAGTGGGAAGTGAGAGCCCCTCACACAGGTTCCAATGTGTCTTTTATTACCATTACCGAACAAGCGCATCCCTGTGCCTAGTGCTCTACACTACATTAGGAGGGGAGCTGCAGAACTACTGCACATGAGGATACACTCATAAGAAAATCAGTTTATGGCTATTTTATAAAACAGTGTTTGATGAGTGCCCACAGTGCACTCATTGCTAAGGAAATGGGATGGTGTCCATCTGGACCACTTCTTGGATCTGTTCTGGGGCTCTCCAAAGAGGGAGCAAAAGTCCCTCCAGCTTGAGTCTGACTTCTTTTCAAGAAACTGTGACAGACTTAATATCCTCTGTGGACTGAACATAAAGGGGCAGATAACAGATTATTGAGCAACTGCTTCTTGTGTATTACTGGCAGACTCCAGCAACAGCCTGCTTGAACTCCAGTGAATGTATCTCAGTGGCAAATTTGGAAAAGCTGCTATTCTTCCAGCCAGAGCTCTACCTTTCCGCACTGCCATCCATTCAGGCTGGCTTCAGGCTCGATTACCCAGTCTGAGTTTTAAACATATAAGGAACATTCTAATAACTGTCCGCCTTTGAAAATACAGATATTTGCTGGCTGTTACAACCTGAGCTCACAAAGCTTCTCTAAATCATGGCAGAGTCATGAAAACACATGTTCATCCTTACTTTATTGCTGCCTTAGGCTTAGATGTTATAATGAAAAGTCCTCTACAAAGGTACTTAAGGAGTTCTGCTGTGCCAGAGCACAAAACAGACTGACTCTCTATTTTTGCATCTTTATATCAGGAATATCTCCAATGAATGCAATGAAAATGTAATCATTCACACTGTAACACAATATGAATGAAATTGGAAATTGAAAATATTTCTTAGTGTTTCTTTTCAATTCACATTGTGCTACAATTGTAATATTCAGCACAATATGAACTGGAAATAAACATTGAGAAATATTCTTCCTCATGTTTACAGCATCATAGAATCATAGAATTGTTTGAGTTGGAAGGGACCTTAAAGATCATCTAGTTCCAACCCCCCTGCCATGGCAGGGACACCTCCCAGTAGATCAGATTGCTCAAAGCCCCATCCAACCCGGCCTTGAACACATCCAGGGATGGAGCATCCACAGCTTCCCTGTGCTACCCGTTCCAGCATCTCACTACCCTCATAGTGAAGAATTTCTTCGTAATTTCTAATCTAAATCTACCCTCTTCAAATTTGAAGCTATTAGTAGACATACAGCATCAGTTTGCACTGTAGAAATGAAAAATCAATTAGAAGTATCTGTGGAATAAGCTTTTAAAGATTGCTGTTAGGTCAGTATGGCTATTTCTGTAAAAATTTTCCATTTTCAAGACAGACACAAAGTTTGAATCAGTCACAAGTCATTATAAATGTAACAATACACAAATGGTTTTCAGAATCCAGCACTTCAAGTCCTGTTATCTTTGTATCATCACACATTGCAAGTGGATCTTTTGCTAAGGCACGAGTTATGCTGGCACAGTAATTTGTGTGATATCACACATGATGTTGATTGCACTGAGTCCCCAGCACAGATTTCAAAATGAAATGCATGACTTCTCTATGCTGTATCAGAATGATGCGTGAACAAAATTGATTGGGCACTTGAAGTTTGTCTTCACAACACCCATGTCAGTATAGAAAGAAGCAAATGCAGGACTGTATTTAAATTCTTTAAGCAAGGGAGCATATTTCCTTTTTGTAACTGTGCAACACCTATTTTTATGGACACTAATTCAATGATGGAGTGGCCAAGTGGCAGCTCTTGAGTCACAGGTGACTTGAACAGAGATTGGGTGCAGCTCCCATGCCGTGGCAATGGTCATTAACCATAACCCCAGCTGTGGGAGGAACAGGGATCCCAGAGGAACTGCTAAGGCTGAAATGGTGCAGTCACCATGCGGCCTATTAACAGCCCACATGGCTCTGTCCTAAACTGAGCAAGAGGAGGAGTCCTGAGAAGTTATCACCATCTCCTACTTGTGAATGCATATGGGACATCTCTCCTCACTGAGAAAAACAAGGAGACAATATAAGGATTTTGGTATATAGCTTGTAGAATCAAGAAACTTTGTGGGATCACTGTACAAATAATAAAGCTTAAAAAAAGACTAACTAGTAGTCAACCTCTTCTACCTGTATCTAGTAAAGACCATTTCAAGTAATACCTGCCTCATGAAAGAAATGAGATTTTGGAGCTCCAGGTGAACCACTTAGATTAGTCCAGTAATAGCCTTTCAGGCATTTTTTAATTTTTTTTTTCATTATACCACAAAGGACTATTAAGAAAATTAATTATTTTTTTAATCTTAAACATTTTTCTGACTTGGTACAATTGCCAAGAGATTCTTTAAGTAGCCTCACTGGTTAAATTATTGCCCTTTAATGCCCTTCTTTTGATTGCTTTTTAAAAAATCATTTGAAGTATAAAGTAATTCTCCATGGTAAAATATAAATAATATATCAGCATGGAATGAATAATTATTTTCTCTGCAAGTATAAACAGGAAAACTTTTCTGGTTTGCATTGCTGATAAAATGATTTCTTTTTACTAATGGCATATACCATCGTTAATTAATATAGAGATTATTACACAAAAGTGTAAGAGGCTAGATTTTTTCCTTGCTCTTTCAAAAAGACATTCTGCACATCACTTGCTCCTGGTCTTTTCAGTTTTCGGCACCTGGCAACACAAAACATTCCTCATGTAATAAGTGGTATCAGCAAGAATATCGTCTGCACTGTTTACACATTGATTTGTCCCTAATGTATATTGATTGGACTGATTCAGATAAAGTATGGGAGGTGCAAGTGAACGTGGGTCACTTCAGGTAACTCATTTATTAAATTTCTTCCCTAATATAGGCTTTGTAAACCATCAGAGAGTTTGGCTAAGTAAGTACATTTCACCTATATTATATCTTACCTTTCCTTAATGAAATAAAAGGGAAGTTGTTCCTCTCACAGCCATACTTGCACAGTGCAGGCTCCTGGGCAATAAGCAGCAGCAGCACTCCTTGGCAATAAACCCCATTCTCAAATGAAGCATGTAATGATAGGTTTAGCAAGTTAGCAGTGTTTGCCTAGCACACCCACTCTCCTAACAAACACTGATCTTGCTGACTTGCCTATCGGCTGATTGGGTTTTCTTGGCTGCATTGTTCATGGCCTCTTTACCTCATGTGAATTAAAGGCTCCCCAGAGAGGTTGTGGAGTCTCCTTCTCTGGAAACTGGATCCGTTCCTGTGTAACCCGCCCTAGATTCTATGGTCCTGCTCTGGTAGGGGGGTTGGACTCAGTCTCTGGAGGTCCCTTCCAACCCCACACATTCTATGATTCTAAAGTGTTTGGGAGCATCTACCAAGCACGGCTAAGGGATCTAGAGTATGTATAAAGCACATCTATGAAACAGAAGCCTCAGAAAAAGCCCAGATTTGTAAGACATCTCATTACATCATGACGCATAGCCTCAGGAATGAATTTGGCTCCTGCGTAGGGTTGTGACTTTGCTTTTTACAGCAAATTAGGAAAGGTGTTTGCTCTCAGTAAGCTGTTGTATGCAGCTGTGGTAAAGTTTAGAAGAATCCAAACAGGGTGCCAGTCTCTCTTACTGGAATAAACTGCTGCTTTCATTTTCCTCAGGAAATTTCAGGATTCCCCTGATTTAATAATTCTTAAAATCATTCTCTAATGAAAAACAGAAAGCTGAACAGAACTGCCACAGCTATGTGGGCACTCCATGAAATCCCAGTTCCCTGCATCCCATAAAACTCTCCAGTTTAGCTTTATCCTCCGTCCTCCCAGAAATAAATGTCCTGGAGGCAAATTTTCATTTCAAAAGCACAAACTCAGTTACTATGAATTGGAGTTGTGCAAGAATCAGAAGTCCACATCTTCTTTCCCTTAAGTCACATAAAAGTGAATGTGAATTGACTGATTACATACAAAAGCTGCAAGGGAGTCATTATTGTCTTTGCAGGGTGCAATCAAGACAGGATTAAAGAGCTAAGATACCGCCTTTCTGATTTTCCTCTCTCTCCCACTTCTTGCAAAACGTTATATTTAAAACTAAAACTCAGCACAATGCGAAATAAGGATTTTTTTTTTCTTTCTGTCCTTCTTCCTGACAACTCAAAGCAACCCAAGACCACTGTGCCTGCCATTTCCCACCTCTCATCCATACCAGACACACATTTCTAGGTTTACCATGTTCCCACACTTCAGATCACCTGAAGATCAAGACACCGGGATCAATGCAAGCAGTCATCAGCCTTTCCATTCCAATATCCCTACCATGGCTTTTGATGTAGTTGCTCTGAGGAAGACCAGAGGCAAGGCAGCACTCTGTCAGTTTACCATTTATTCTTGAAACTTAGAAACATTACTGAAGACATGAATCTTTTCTACTGAAGCTTAACAGAGACAGAATCTGAGTGTATCAGTGGTTAAGGTAAGCATCTTGGCTTACATTAGAGCTCTATGTCCTGATAGTTGCAGTCTCCATGCATGATACCTCAGCCCTGTGAATGGTGAATAAACCTGACCCATGTGAACCCCCTGTAGCCTCAGATGCCAATAGAGCCACTAGAACAGTTGCTAATCCTCACAAAAGCAAGATGGATCATTTAGCGTATCTGATATCTTCTGTCAGACAAATAATTCTTCACAGTTCAAAACAGTGGAAAAGAAAGGAAAAGAATACATTTGTAGGATCAAAAACTAGCAATCTGGGGGCCAAAGTCATGCCTGCCATACCTTTGCTGAGGACAACTGAGGTAATCCTGAAATGAAAGCTGAATGACTTAAAATATGTTATCACTACACAGATGGTAGAAGAAGGTCTACGGAGAAAAAGCTGTTCTTCTTACCGCTTATGAAGACTGAATTAAGCCCTAGACATTCCTGATTTACAGAACACCAGGTAAGCCCTCATGAGGTGTTTGGTTTTAAACCCAGCAGCATTTTGCCCTGAGTGTTTTACATAATATATTGGAGGAAAAGGGCATGAAATTTTTGTTCTTATTTCACTTTTCCCTGCAGATATTTTACTACATTGTGATTTTGACAGGTACTTCGTTTTGGAAGACTTTGAAGATCACCTCTAGGAACTGATGAGGAGTTCTTGGCAACTGCTGACCACACAGGGTTATGGGGAATCTGGGACAGCAGAAAGCCAGCACCTCTCTGTGCCATGGCAGTGCTTGCCAGGAAAGGTTTGGCAGTAACTGTGTGAAATAGAAAAAGAGTATGCTGGCATGGATAAGAAGCTTTTCAGCAGAGTAAAATCTGATAATGTTAAGTAGGAGGTTAATTTGCATTAATTAGCTGCCATTCCCAGTCATCAGCGCAGTGCTCTACAGTTATGTATATGATTGGGTACACGAGCCATTTTTAGTGGAGCATTTGTCCATCCAAACCCAAAATCTTTCCACAGAATATGTAACACTAAGAGTAGTCATTTTTAGAAAGTTTTAATTGATCATTGGTCAATTTAAGAAACACTAATCATGTGTGGAGGTGGCCTTACAAAGCCTATTTTTGCACAACAGGAGGATCATTGGAGGCCAAGATCTATTTCCAGTGAAGCTTAGCAGGTTCAGAATTACTAGCTAAAGGGGCAGCTACCACTGGCACTTAGGAAATATTTTGACTTCATTTGCTGTTCTCTCCATCTGGTTTTGTTTCTTCTGAGATCAGGACAGTCCAGTCCCCAGTGACTGAAGTAGAAATCTCTGGTTAAGTACAGATAATCCAGACCACACTCAGGTGACTTTTACCACTGGAGAGTTGCATTTAAAAGCTTTGCACCTTCTCTACATCTCACCTTTACAAAACTCAGAGTAGTTACTATGTAGTTAATGCTGACAGCATCATTGTGAGGTAAAAAGGGAAACTGAGCCAGAAATACTGGAGAGAAAAAGCAGTGACAGAACCACAGTTGGAAATTAAGCTCTTCCAGGCATGCACTGCAGGTTCATTTTATAAGACCTCTAGTAGCACTCAGTTATTCTTCTGATGGTGACATTATGAGCACAGAGCCAGCTCACAATTCATCGAGCTTTACTGTTTTGTTGTTGCTGTTAAAACCACGCACAGAAAATGCAGTAAGAATCTTCCTTGCTGGTGTGTGAATCACTCCAGAGCCCCTGCAACTGGCCATGGGCAGGTGGCCTTCCACAGAGGCAGCTTTACCTGGTATAAGAACCAGTCCTCAGCTGTTTGCTACCACTTCTCTGCCCGGGACAAGTGGCCTTGCAGATCTGGTGTGATTATCTGATCAGATAATCTCATTGAATGCTTCCAAAAGGGCAGCAGGTTGACACGCTGATGAAATGGGTGATCTGATCTAACCCTGCTGATTTTGTACCAAAAGACTGAAGACGAATTTTGTCTGCAGATCCATGAGGTCAGTCTCCCAAGGTGGAAAAAACATTAGCTCACAGAACCTCTTCCACCAGCACAGCTGTCTGTATAGTCAGCATGTCTACAGCTTACAATGCAGATGCATCCGTCATGCCGATCAACAGTAATCCATGTAAGTATGAAGTTGTCAGTATTCCCTCTGACTCCCAGAAGAAGGCTGTGCACTGGCCAGGACAGCACACTTACTTTCAAGTACATAGCTCATACAGAAAAGAGCAAAATCCTTTTTTTTTTTTAATCAAACTTCTGTGCATCTCTGTCATGGGAGACATTTTTACTCTGAGAGCTTCTGTACTGTTCCAAAAACTTGCAGGCCATGAATTAGGCATCACACATACAAAGACTGAAAAGCTTTAGAGACAGTTTTCAATCACCTCAACAATACATAAACAAGATCAGAAGCTAGCAGGATGTCCTGTGACTGGTGTCCTTTAAGTACTAACCAGCTCTTGCAGGAGCAAGCCAAGTAGCTCTGGAGATAAGAATAAGTACAAGAAGCAGCAATAATAGCTGCTGGCCGTACACTGGGGGTGGGCCTTGACTCAGAAGCTCAGACTATGCCCTGCAGCCCTTCAGAGAAATGGGTTTGGGCAGCAGTAGATTTTTGCTCCTCCTCACCTCTCCACTACTCCTGCCAACATCCTGACAGGCTGGTATCTACTTCCATGTCTTCAAGAAGAGATGTCTTCTTTGAGGTATTTAGCAGTGAACAAAGAAAGATACAGCCTTTGTACACACACAGCCTTATGGATGTGGCAAAGGAAACAATAAGCAGCAGTCTCTTTTCATGTGATCTATAATTGTGATTACAAAAGAAAGTTTATATAGCATTTAATGTTCTGCCTAGGTGTGGTTACCATGGAGAACTTGATTCCAAGTTACTTGAATTAAGTTCAGCTGAATTTTGTACCTGTTGAAACTCCCACTTGAGCAGAAATACTCTACCGAAGATATTTTTCCAGCACACAGTTTTATGGATGTGGCAAGGGAAACAATAAGCCTTACTTTTTAATTTTTGCTAGCATTTACTAAACAAATAATTGGAGGAGGGGAGGGCAACATGACACATGTTATTTCAAACCTTTAAAATAGTCTTTTCCACCTAGCATACATATTTGGTTTATACCTTACCTATTTCTTCTTACCCTTCATCTTCCGAAGTTTGCTGAAGGACAGAGTCAAATACACTATCCAAATCCACCAAAGATTGTGGCCACCAACTCCACTTTTTAAGAGCTATAATAACTCTTCAAGAACAATCAATATGCTATGAAATACTGAAAGAGCTCTAGGGATCACAACATACAGTCAGGACTTCACAGGTAAGTATATTTTGTTAAATTAATTAACTTGGGATAGCAATGCAAGACCACAAAGTGTTAGCCCCCAATTTTCTCAAATAAATTCATTTTTGGTCATTTAGTAACAAAGACCATAGAAACTGTAAATTATCTGGGGTTTTTCAGGGAGACCATGCATTAATTCTGGTTTTCCTAATCAATACAGACGTGTGACAATAAAATATGTCTTCATTAAGGAAGAGGTCCTATGCGTCCCCTTATCCTGGATAACTATTACATGAAAGCAGTTGGCAGATTAACTGGAGAAGTAGATGAAGATGTGGAACTACTAAGTACTGCATTTAGTAAGAATCTCATGCTTCCAACACAAGTCATACTGGCAAGAGTATTACGAGATGCAGCTAGCAGAATTAAGCCTTCCCCTTTGATAATACTGAAGCGCAGGGCAAGAGTCAGAAGTTCAGTATACTAAATCAGTCCTGACACAGCCAGTTGATAAAACTTCTGCAATGGATTAATGGCCTGTTCAGAGTTTGCGGGGAGGGTAAGTGACAGTTGTTATCTGCTTATTTTTTATCTTACCTTTTAGAGTTGTCAACACCACATGACAGGAATTCAAACAACCTTTTGCCTTAAGAAGTATGAGTAATCGTCTCCATAAAACGAGTTGGCAGTTCTCATGTGAATGGTGCAGCACTGCAGAGACTGAAACATACTGGCTAGATGTTCAGCAGGAGCTAATCAGGACAACCCCACTGAACTTATTAACTTACTGTCTTTATCGCACATTATGTATTTGATAAGTGACCTATTACCATTGCAGACTATTGCTTCCTCACTAACTATAACAGTTTAGGTTGGATAGAGTTTCTATGATTCATCCTCCTCCATTCACATGACTGATTTGCCTTTCTTCCTTAAGGGTGCATTGGTAACATGATCAGATTATATTTTAATGCAAAGATTTACTCTAAAGAATGTATAATACTATATTTGAAAACTCCATGTTTACTGTCTTTGAGATTTTTTATATTGTGTGGCCTGTATAAAAGTGAAAATATACTATTTGTATTAAATGCTACTTATTCAAATGAAGCATAACATGGTATATAAGCACAGCAAATCAAGTTGAGCTGGGTTTTGCTAATGTATCATTACCTGTAATGGCTTAAGCCATTCAGTGACACCTGCACACTGTCATGCAGAGTACACACAGACCTCTAATTGAGTACCTGACTAAGCAATTCTACAGATAAAACAGAAGGAACGCATCCCTGCTCTGCTGGCTTCACAGCACTTCCAGGAACAAACCACACAGACACACATGAAGCAGGGCAACTAAGCTAAGATGCTGTCATTTTCTTAGTTATAGTCCAAAAATGACCCTAGAGAAAAAGTTCTCAAATTCTCCTGCTTTCCTTCTATTGGATATAAAAAGAAAAATCTCAGGAAATCCCTTTTTAGGGGTATTTACAAGTTTCTGATAATTGAATCCCTGTACCTGAAATTTAAAAGCTGTCCAGCTTCTTCTCCAGTGTGATAAAGAAACAAAAGTTCTGCTTTATGGTGAGGAATGCTTTAAAGAACACTTTCAACAGCTTGTCTCTGCAAATGAAAATCCAAGCTAGCGGCTTACATTAATTCAAAACTGAGAAGTTTTATTGCCCTCTGGCTTCCAAAATGTGATTGGCAGACACCTACCCTGGGCCACACTGATTTATTTGAACAACATTATTCCACTTAAAAGCATATATACGTTAAACATCAAACACTCAGATTGTTCAGCACAGTAACTGCTGAAGTCCATTCTTTGGCTATAGGGCTCAAATGTATTTTATGTTTGAACAGTTCCCATACAATGCAGCTCAGACTCTGCACTGGCATCTGAGGCCTCAACGGTACAAATGATTGACACGGGGTAACAGTATTCAAGCAGTGGGTCAAATTGAGGTGGAGAAAGCTAAAAATTCAAATGCCAGTGAGTATCCTCAGCCCACTTGCAACAAGTTTTAGGAAGTTTTTAAACTTCGTAAAAGAATTTTAAAACACCCTAATGCAAGTCACCGTTTATACAAACATATTGCTTATGAGAACATAAATGGGAAGACAGATGCTTATAGAAGGAGAAGAGAAACCACAGTATCTATACCCATTTATATCTTATGGATTGGGGTGGAGCAGAGTATTTTCTTCTCCAAAGCACAAAGACTGATTATAAGACTGATAAGGTCTCTATGTATCATGGCTCAGTTAGGTGCCATTTCACTAGTTCCAGGCAACGGTCTGCTAAAAACAAGCAGTTCTTGCAAAAATAAGATTTAGATGACAGTGTAAATCCTGTTGCTTCCTCCACACAGAAAGAAACATTTTTGCCTAGTCTCTCACAAGTGAGACTTCTTGAAGGGTGCACCGCATGTTTGCTTAAAGGTCAACCCCCATGAAACAATTCTGCAAGAACAGTACTCTTGCAGTGTTCAGATGCCTCTGCCTTTATTCAGGGTTCCTATCATCCTAGCCAGCTACTCATGCACAATGCTAAGTAAAATAAAAACAGTGGCTAGTTTGGGTCAGCAGCATCAAGTGACAGAAAGCATAGACCAGAAATGGGATGTGAGCCAAGAGCAGGCCACTCTCTCAGACAAGCTACCAGAAATTTCATTATCTGGATACAAGGCCATCAAGAAACAAAATTCAGAAAAATCACTGACATGTTGCAAACAGAAGAATTGTACAGGGGCAGCTTTCAGTAAGGCCTGAACTTGAATCCCTTTCAAAATCAGCATGTTGCCATTCCTACAAAGACTTCAAGCCCAGATACTTGAATCAACATACAGTATGGGAGAACCCAGTTAGTCGAAGTAAGCCAGGCTTACCACTGTATGTAGAGTGAGGAAAGCAGAATTTTATGCACAAGCTCTGGCATCAAGAATCATTGCAGCCTGCGTGGAGACCAAGGGATGGGCCAGGAGAGACAGCACTGCCTGAATGGATCCCTAGCTGTGAGGTTCCACGACACCAGACAACACTGCTGCAGCATCCTCTCTGTTAGACACCAGCACAGAGACAAAAGACCTCGGAGATAACATTATGGACAGAAAGAGACACTGACACATTCCCTGGTCCTTTAAAAAGGTCCTTTAACAAAGTACCTCAATACAAACTGTCTGTCCTTTTTTACAGAACCACAATAAATTCAAACAGTAAAGAGAAGATCAGCTAGGGTAGTCCAGGACATGTGCAGCCTAGAAGACTAGAAGAGTTTGTCTTGGTTTAGAGGCTGTGAAAACATGACTTTTCTTGAGAAACGCAGTATTGTGATAAACACTGCTTATGGAAAGAGCAAGTTTGCTGAAGGCCAAATGGATTCACAAATGAGCATTACAGTCCAATTTGGAATAAACTTAGATTGGGAATCACAAGATAATATTTACTGGTCACGGCTGGGAGGTTCAGCAATAGCTCTTCGACAAATGAGGAGACGATCAGAAAGCAGGCTGCTTCAGAAGGGACCTGACCCGTTTATGGAAGGCGCTATGACAAAGCTACTAGCAACAGCTGGGGATCATAGTTACGGATCCAAGAAGACCCTTTGCAGGCCCTCACAAGGATGAAGCTGCCAGGTCAAAAGGACCCTCTGCTACTCTGCAGAGGGTTAAACACCAATAATGTCAGCACTAGGCACACATACAGGGACAAACATGATCCTCACGAGCTGTGGTGTCCCTTTGTCTGTGCACAGCACATTCTCAAATCCTCCATGCTCTAAGGTTGACTCTGGCCTCTCCAACCTTACATTATGTCAGACCTACTGTGGCTCATATTGCAGCCTCTTCTCTTTCATTTTTCACTCATTGTCTAAGACAAGAACATTTAAGAGAACTGGAAGGGCCATACAGATTGTATTTAAACCGCAGTGAAGACTGGTAGAGGGAGAATGGGATTTAGCAATTCCTGCAGGGCTTTGAAGGAGCTTTAGAATGAAGCAGGTAAACTACAGAAAACATGTCATCTGTTACTAGGAGTTAGCCTTAGATGGCTGCAAGTGGTCAATATAGTAGCTAAGGATTAATAGCAGGCATTAACTTGGTGGTTATAAAAAAAGTTAAGTATAGGGGCAGAACAGCTCTGCTGCTGTATTGTGCTTACTGAGCTGTTTAGGATTCATGAAAAGTGTGAACAAAAACCAACCAAACAATAAAGTCCCCAAATGCTATGTATTTAAACACCTTAAATAATTTTTGTAAAGCCTTTTGAAAATAAGAAAGCAGCAAAGGAAACTTTAGTGGAAAACTATCTCATGGATTAGCAACTGACTTTGCAAAAGGAATGTAAAGAATAAGCTTAAATTGCTACTTTCTGTGTGCTGATAGATTAATATTACTGCTACCCAGAATTCAGTAACACAGATAACATTCGTTCAATGAGTATGTTGAGGAGATGCAGCCAAGTGAAGATTAGAGAAGCAGGAACAGCACATGGGCATTCACTGTGTTTTTTTAACTGCTTAATTAAATGAGAGATTATTCACCTGTTTCCCAGAGAGGACCTGAAGAGGGAGCAAAATACTATTGTATTTTTCACTGAGAGTTTTTTCACTGCAGCCTTCTAAGGTGTCCCATTAAGAGATCGTATCTATTCCTCTCTCCCTTCAAGCAAATTGCCAGAGTCCAGGAGACTGCCAGGATCATACACTGAATATACAGCTCAAACAGAACCGTGCTTCCAGCTAGTCATTACCCACCGGACTTCCCTTTACAGGAAGAGATACTAGCAAAGAACCATGGCAGAAATGTAAATCCCTAATTACTCATGTGTGAGATATTCGGGAAGCCAGTCAGGACACAGTGCCTCAGCCCTGTGCTATTTTCTGTGCAAGTATTCAGAGTACAAAGGGCTCAGTGGCTACCAAGAGAATATAAGGAAAATGATGTGACAGGAGTCAGAGAGCTTCCTTTCCACTAGGAGAGGATACTCGCTTTTTATCCCATCTCTACACATCTCAGAAACAATCAGACTTTTCATTCTTAAAACAGAGATGGTTGATGCATTTATTAGGACACAGGAAACGATATCTAGAGGATTTGAAGTAACTGAACAGCATAATAACATGGGATTTCAATGTGAAGTATGAAGAAACATACTGCAAAGAACTGTTGAAGACAACTCAGCCAAAAATGGGTTTTCAAAACAGTTGTTACCTCCTAGAAGAATGATTTCAAAATAAATTCAGACTCCTGCCTTTTGCTCTGCCTCTAGCATAATTCTCGAGAAATTAATGTTAAGCTGTGCAAAAAAGTTAGAGTATTGTATTATTTCATAATCTTGTGTATCTTGCATTTAGTTTTGTTGAGCACATTTAATAAGTAATAAAAAGTGAAAAAGTCTGGAAAAAAGCACCAATTATTACAAATAGGGGATTACTTATGCCCTAAGAAAGGTATGTGAAGGTATTGTTCTTTCTGGGAGAAAAAATCAACACCAAAACCACACCAAGCAAAACAAAGTGCCACACAAGCAAACAAAACAACAACAAACCCCCACCCAAACCTACATAAGCCACAGCTACAAGCTACAACTTAGCAATGAGTAAATAACACATTTACTAGAGAAAAGTTTCATCAGTTGTTTGTATTATGTTTCTGTAAGCCCCTGAATGAAAAAGCTCTGGGATTTTTTGTTTGATCAAATTAATCAGATAAAAGAAGGAACTTACAAAGTACACTCTAATTTACTTGTTTAGCTTTCTGCTTGGAATATGACAAAGGCGAATAGTTTAACATCATTTTTTAAAAAGGCTTAGAGACATATACTGGGAGCACAAGAAAAATATCTGCAATGCTGGTAGTTTGGATTAAGTGTTCCCAGTGCTCTGAAACTTCACGCTTTAGGGATAACAAACTCATCCTGGGCAGGTTTTAGTGTCTGCAAAGCATCCCACATTGATTGTTGTCAGAAACAGTGCTAAACCGCTAATCTGTTCTGATATAACACTCAACACATTTCTAGTCTAGTGGAAAACCAAGCAGACAATGAAGCTGGGATATTAAAACTTGATTCTAAAACTACCAGCCAGGCAATTACTTGGTTACAAAAGTCTTGAAAACTTGACACAGAGGCAGCTAAACTAGCATAAGATCTCTGCAGGGAGGAATCCCACCTCTCCCTTGACAGAAACATCTCGTGGGTGCTACCACCTGCAGCAGTGATTTCCTCTCAGTTGAGAAGACAGCCTGTAGATCTATGAATCATGTTGTCTCGTGATTTGGTCAGGCTTCACGCTCAACAGCTTCTCTTGCTGCTACGGACAGAGCCTGCCCTGCAGAGGACTGAGTACACACTCAAAAGCATTAAGCTTGCTATGGCACACTGGTTTAATTTCTGCAGGAGAACAGAGATAAATTTGCCAGTTTGTAGTTTATTTCTATGTTACTCCATTGAAAATCCTAAGGTAAGCAAAGCTTTTATTTTTTTAAGACTCTTATCTGAATTGTGGGGCCATGTTCACACTCTTACTTCATGAAAGGTCCTGCTGTTGGCCTGTGTCTTAAATACAAGGACTGTGTAGGCTTTAGTAGATTACATTAGAATAGCATATCAGCATTGCATAAAGAGACTCAACCATACAAATCTCCTTACAAAAGGAGTCTTAATCTGGAGCTTTCTCAGGGCTAATGTGACACTTTAGAGACTAATTTGACAATATCTACCTTCAAACTGCTGCAGAAGTACTTCTTACTCTACAGCTGGGATTATTCAGAAGATAATGTCCCAACCAACCATGTAAATGAGAGGACAGTAATCTCTGGCTCCCACAGGCACACAAAGCAAATGTATTATCCATGTAGGCAACTGCCACCCCTCCAAACAGACTATGGCTGAAATTCTTCCATTTGATTTGTTAGAAAGAAAAATACTTTTTCTTAAAACTGAAAATGTGGTAGCTTTGACCAATCACTTGCCACCTCGTGGCCTCTATTTCTTTAAGTGGCAAGTAATTGGTCAAAGTTACCACATTTTGGCAATCTTCCAGCTGCCCGCTCTGCTTTACATTCTGGCTGGATTGGCTGGTGTCTCTCTACCTCTGTTACCTGACATTTTTTGGATAGCTTACTGCAACAGAGAGCAGCATTGCCTCACCCTGCGCCTGACTGAAGTCCACACCACCATCCTAGCCAGGCAATTCTCAGCCTCTCTGTTCATCTGAAACCTCTCATCTCCCCTTATCTCCCCCAGTGCCAAGTAGTTCCATCCACAGCCCTACAAAACTCACTCTCCAAAACCACAGGAACAGCAGATATGAAAAGAACTCTTAAATTCTGCCTTCATCTGTTATGATCTAATCCTTCAACTGCCACTCCGCACCTCACGGTGCAGAAAATATTTTTGTGTCCCACTCCCAAATGTTTTTTCTTTGTAACACAGGCATGTGACAATACAGCAGCAGTTCTTTTTGAGAATAGCTTTTATCTTTTCAATAATGGAAAATATGCGTTGAATGCAATCCAGATACTCAAGTCAATATAACACTTGTCATTTAAAAAAAAAATCACTATGTTGTCTGAGACAACTGCACAAAGCATAAATCTGCTGCCGTAAGAAATTACTATAAACAGAGCTTAAAATAAAACCAAGATCTGTTTGATAAAAATGCTACACAAAAGTAGATGCTATGCACAAATTCAGCTTCATCCTAAGGAGCCAAATATGCAGTGACCCTTAGCAACTGGAGCATTCAGAAACTCTTGTCTTCCCAACTGTTCCAAGGAGTAGCACATTTGCCCTTTCTACCTTAGACTGTGTAAAACACAGCAAGCAGCAAAGATCAGGGGCACACCATTCATCGGGCATTTGTACTCACTCTTCAATCTATAATGTTTTCCATCTTTGTTCCTCACCTGTTTGGGTGAAGAGGACGCTGCTTTCCATCCAAATGCCCTGTAAAAACAGAATAAACATAAAGCCATCAGTATATTCCAAATGACAGGATTTGCACTGTAACAGTGCTGAAAAGTAACCTTCAAAACATGAATATTTTTGAAGGATCCCAGCATAACGAATTTTGCAAGCCCAGCCCAGAATCACTCTTTCATGTTGATAAACCAGGCTTTGAAAAAACTATGGAGAGGCACACCTTTTTTTCCCCAAACAATGTCAAAGGCAAAGATTAAATTAAAAAGCAGGTCTTCTGAACAGCTTAAGTACAACTCAGAAATGGTGCAGATTGGTCAGTCCTGTTTTGTGATGATGTAAGATTTATTACTCTGGTCATACCTCAAGCTGCTTCTTAAAACCAGCTCACACCACCATGACTGCAGCACAAATCATGGATTCACCAACACTGGCAGAGATAGCTAATAACGAGCAGAAGCTCAGGCATGGTTCACCTCCACGCGGTAAGAGGATGAAAAGAGGCCAAGGTATTCAAGCACCTAATCCCTGATGATTTCAACACAAGAAATTGGTGCTGAGGTATTCGTCAAAGACCAAACAAGAAGTTTATCATAGAACGGAAAAAAACAGAAATGTTCTCCTGAGTTCCAGTCTAGCACCATAAGGCCATCTTTCTTCTTTTATGTGCAGTGCACCTCTCAAGAGAAGTCATTGGCTGTTTTGCTGTGTTTCCTTTAGTATTGGACTTCACACATTTGGGTTATTTTCCCTTTCCTTTGGGGCAGAATAATATAGCAGTCATTCTGATTGCAAAATAACTGTTATTCCAGTGTGTAATGGTCTGATGTAGTAAAAAGACAAAGGTATTTCAGGTGTAACCACAGTGAATAATTGAAAGACTGAAATATGAACATTCTAGGCAAACCACACCAAGGCAAGCAGGCTAGGGAATGTATGTAGGAAAGTAACAGTGCACTGAAAATGTGCCCTAAGTCATTTTAGTTTACTCCGTCAATTGAAACCCACAAAGCCTGAAAAGCCCTGACTGTTTTCAGAACTCCCTCTGGGAGTCCCACAACGTGCTCTGTCCTACAGAGGAAGTCATACAACATCTGTGAGACTCACGCTAACTTACACTACAGTTGCTATATTTAGCAGAGAATGGTAAAATTTTACTGTTAGTCTGTCCTACGCAGAATGTTTCAAAAAGTAAAACTGGGCACCTTGAACAACCCCTTCCTGCACTTTCTAGTTACAGACCAGTTCTTACCACTGTGTTGCTCCAGATTCACACTCAGTAAACACCCAAATGAGCTTAAACAAATCAGTCATCTCCATTTGAGACACCTGTTCTTACTAGTGAAAACACATCTTCTAAACTTGTATATATTTATACTAGGCAGAACCTCTGCTTCCACTAACAATACAGTATGCAAACCCACAAATACTCCTTTTGTATTATTTACACCTTCATGAAAGGGTATTGCATCATGACTGCTGGCAGTCGCTCACACAGCAGACATCGGTGTGGTCAGGTGTAAGGCAGAGAAGACAACAGTTAATTTTACAGACTGATTTTTAGTATACTAATTTTTAGCACTGAAAACCTCACCGGTTCAGTACTTTTTCTAAGAACGTTATTTCCTTATTTCAAACATTTAACAAAAAATGACTCAACTTTTAAAAATTAAGACACCGTTTTCAAAAAAAGCTTCCTGGAGAATAAAATAACATTGCTACAGTGTCCCTCCCCATGCATCAGCAGGCTTAACCACGAAGCTGAACGTGCAATGCTTAGTATGGAACATACATATTTAGAAGGCAAAACTCAACAGAAATGAAGAGTTACAGATGCTTGAAGTCTGCATTCTGTGGAGAAAGGAAGAACCTTTGAATGGATGTCAGTGGGCATCAGTCCACATCAAGAGCTTGAAGAAGTTTAAGAACTTACACTACTGTAATTTCTTAAAGCAGATTAAAAGGTACTTTTGGCTCATTCCTCTTTTAAAGGTAAAAGAAACCAGGGGTCTTATCACGAGTCTTGTGACATTAAGTTATATACATCTCGCTCCTAGAATCATGTGAAATACAGAAATCTTACTAAAAAAAATTACCGTTCTTATATTCATGGCAAAAAGTCTAAAAACATCAGTGAAGCGCACCATGAAGGTTCAAACCAGATGGCAACTAAAAGAAATACCGAATGTCTTTAGGTTTTAACCAGTATCTTTCCAATCAACCTCATAATTCTGGGAGTCTGGCATGATTTGAGATTTGAATTGGGCAACAAGAGAAGTCAAGAAGCTCATTTAAAGTTGTTCCATTGCACATGCAATTCCTTCATTCCCCATGAAGTGAGTTTAGCTGTATATCATAAGCAAATTAGTATTATTGTGGTAAGCATATTGTCAAGATTACAGTGTCAATTTCTAAAGTTTAGGATCATATTAATGTCTTGTACATACTCTATCGTGAAACGTTAGAAACTGCAGAATCGTCGTGTCTTATGCTTTAAACACTATGAGCACTGGAAAACAACGTGCTCTCTCCAAACTAGGAAGAAATAATTTGCTGAATATTCTTATGAACCGGGGGCAAAACTTTGCCATCTAAGGAATCTTTAATGTATTTTTATCCTGTCCTCATTCCCTCTTGCTTCATGTTGCCAGTTCAGATAAGCACTGATCCCCGGGGCAATTACAAGAGAACTTACACCAGTTCCAGCAGAGCACACACAGAAAAGTTTTTGGAACACCACACATTGGGCAATTCTCACAATTTTAATGTCTGTAGTTAAGGAAAACAATTCACCTGTTGTAATCACTGCCTTTTGATGACTGGACACTATTACACCAGGCTTTTTTAACAGCGCCTCTTCCTCCTTGCCAAGGAGTTTCACGTCTGAAACTGTTTGAATTCTAAGTCCACAACGCGGGGGGCACCGACACATATCCTTCAAGCACCACAACGCTGCCCAGCCTGCTGGGAAGGCGCCTGGGGCATCTCCTTTTCTTGAGGCGGTCCCTTTACTAACACCCTCATCTTCCTCCAAACCAGGTGACTTCAGCACCCCACAGGGGCGCCAGGCTCAGGCCACTCGCCCGCTCCCCTCCGGCCCCCTGAGGCGGCACAGCGCCCGGCGCTGGCCCCAGACGGCCACTCCGCAGCCCGCAGGGGTTGAGCCTCAATGCCGCTACCCGCCACACTTCCACCCCTTCAGGCGCCCGCGAAGGAGGCTTGAGAACCCAACGATCCGGGCGCAGCGCTCGGCAAGCTTCCCGCTCAGCCGCAGGCACGTGCCAGGAGGCACGTGCGGACAACGGCCACCCCCGCTCGCGGGGAGAGAGGGAAGGAGCTCGTGCCGCGCCACGTCACGGGCCCAGGCCCCGCCCCCCGCAGCGCCGCGCGCAACAGGCGTTTTGGGGTGTGATATATTAATATTAAACAACTGCCAAATGAAAAGAGGAAAGCTATGCGAAGTACTATTAACTTTAAGAAGTAGAAGACTTCCTTCAGAGATAGGATTGGGTGAAACATACTTCAATGCATTTCCTTTTGAAAGCAAAGTTATTATATAAATTCATTTCTGATCACATTATCATCTTATGTTCACCACACCAAAACGAGGATGTCATCAGAGAACCAAAATGAAGTTCCAGAATCATGGTCTACTTTCCTAGCCACTGTCAAGTCTTTTTGTGATTCTAGGTAACTCAACTCACCTTTTTTCTCTCCATATGGACAAACATACATGTGAATAAACATGTATGTATATAATTCTCTCATACATAGTTTATTTTTTTGTATGTCTGAGGTTGCAAGGACCTTTGAAGACTGTCTAGTCCAAGCCACCAGCTCAAAGCAAGGTCAGCTAAAGTGGACTGCGTCCAGTTGGGTTCTGAATATCTTTTAAAATAAAAAGTCCACAAACTTCTCATTCCCTTGCTTCTTAAAAGAGCAAATTTTTCATCTGAAAAGAACTTTTTACATAATTTTATTTACTTCAGTTCCTTAAATTGTATCAAGTATACAATAACAAATCATTTTCCTCAGCAACCATTCATGGTGTTACTCTGAATTCTAAATTATTCAAAATTACATAAATAGCTTTAATTAAAGACTCCATGTTACACACTGCATACAAAACATTTCAGAAATGAAGTTCTAAATATTGCTGTTATAAAGTGTTGTTCACATGTGAAATTAAGCAAATATTTATGGTCTCCATAATATATCAAACCTTTTCAACAAGCATCAATTTGAAGACTGTGTACAACTTATTAGAAAGCAATTTATTTTCCAGATTGTGATCTGCTGAAGCAGATTCCTCCCGGTATCAGTCAACTTACTTAATCTCTGAGCAGCCTCGAGGGCATCATTTGCAGAATCAGCTACAAAGAATCTCTGAACTGTAACCCCATGGTCTGCCATTATTTTTTTGCTTTGGTACTCCTGCAGGTTCAGCCATCGTCTAGGGGTTAATTGAACAGCCTAGAAAAACGAGAGAGGAAAATAACATAATGCTCATTAAGAACAGTTCACGAGACAGCCAGCTGAGCTCTTCCACCTTATGGGTATCTCAAACGTGCAGTTAAACAACACTGTTTCAGAGAAAAGGTAAAATATGTATTGATTTATCTAAGTGTCTTTTCTTAACATTTGTGCATCCAAAATACTCTGAAAACTACAGATATTTTTTAAAACCTACACAAGGCTCACTGGGTGATCTTGGCTAGACAAAATGTCTCGCACTTAATATCAACGCAGATTGGCAAATTTGGCTTGAACTCTAAAGTCTATTTATGTTTTTATGTTATCCTGTGCTGTAAAAATATTAACAGACTGTTACCTTAAAACAAACACATTTCATATTAAATATCCTGATTTATACTGAATTTGATATAATTCTTTGCTATAAAATTATTTCTACAGATTCTATGCATTTATTGCAGCGTATCTGAATAAAAACAACTGACATCGTGCAGTAAACGATATACTAATATATATATCTCCAGTGGTCTGTTATCTATGCTTAGCTGGTTGCACTTCTATGTTGTTGAGGACACTAGCACAGCCACATCAGCCATGCAAGGCCAACAGCAGCTGGAGAAGAATTTACCTTCCATTCTCAATGTGCCAGTTTAGATGCTTGCATGTGCACATACACATATAATGGATACATGCACAAAGACATCACATTTGCATGTATTGGTGGTAAACATTGAGTACAGACAGGATCATTACTGAATTATTTTAAGAGGAGATATTCTCCACACAGGATAAATTGTTACAGACAAAAGCAATAATGAGGGAGCTGTCACTGACTCCTGGCAATGATACAGTGGCAAAGGTGTAGCTGGCTCCTGGCAATGGTATAATCCCTTTTTGTGCCAGCAAACGATGCTCTTCCCACATGGAGAGACAAACTGTTGTCCTACTGGCAGACAGCCCACAATCAATTCTTGGTTCCTCCTGAAGTAAGGAGCCCAGCAGACAAGCTAGCATTACATATTTAGGTATGTTAGACAAAGAGGATTATTTACTATACCGATACATTGATCTCTTAACAGCACGATAAAAAAAATATTATCCTAATACAGCTTTCTACAGAAAACAGAAAATCTCCATGCTAGTCTTTCAATAATACACACCCTTTTCACAACACTAGTTTTAAATGCTGTGTTGTATCAAAAGCAAAATTCCGTCTGTTCCTACTTGCTTTGAAATCTAGCACAAAAGGTAGATACAAAAAGAAAATACAAGCCCCATCTTTTGCAGTATATAACCACATGCTTTTTGTAAAAGTGACTCCCACAGAACTTAAACAATTACAAATAGCTCAGAATGACACATTTTACATTCTTTTAACCATAACCTGGTTAACATATTTTAGAAGAATAAAACGACATATTGTCAGTGTGCTTATCTCCAATTTTAGGCATCATACAGGCACCTCAGTGTGTTTTATATTTCTCCATGTTATTCACACAATATGTTATTCCATTTATGCAATGCCTTCAAATGTAGGGTCAAAATTTAAAGTCACTTTCATAATTGTTGACATATAATTTGTTTTCCTATTACAAATTCTTTATTAGGCTCTCAACAGCTATTAATTCATGATCATTTCCACAAAGGTATTAACACTGAGAGCCAAGAGTGACCATGAAGGTTAATTTTAGCCTCATATTAAAAAAAAAAAAAGTAAGGCCATAGAATTTCAACCAAAAGCTGACACCACAACCCCTCCGTTTCTATCAAGCTACAGAGAGCTTTTAGCATGACTAGAGAAGATAGCAGTTTTATCCCCGAAAATCATTAATCTTCCCTTTTTCATTGTTCCTCTAAAGACTACCTCATAATAGCAGTATGAGGACTTCAGAATACATCATTATTTATACATGCAGATAATCCATACGTATACACACACAGGTACACTGAAGAAAAGCATCACCTGAATCGACACAGGCAGCCAGGAGTCTAACAATGTGTTATTAGACCATTGTCATAAGACTAATATACATTTCCAAAGGCCCCTCTTTTCAGGTGTAAGCAGCAGCAAAAGAAAGAACATCCCAACCATGCTCAGAAGCCAACCATGGAAGGAGAAAAGACCAACACACATCTCCATGTGATGAATTGGCTTTCAGCAACCCTGCTGTAGTTAAAAGTTGCAGCTGATGTGCCCAGTCCCCACTCAAGGCCCACAGCTACACCAGGAGAACAGCTACAAAGATGTTTCTCAATCCATTTCTCTTGAGCACCAAGGAATTTACCGATCTGACAATCAAGGTTCAGAAAAACAAGCTCACACCTTTTGTTAAAATGGATTGACTTATACCAAAATAAACAAAACCATCAATTCTAATTTAAATCTGAAAGGAAGATCTAAACAATCAGTTAGACTCAAATTCTGTATTTGTCCTTTCCAGAAGAAAGGTTAATTCTCCTGAGATGGAAGTTGATTCTAAATAAAGGGTAAGTCCATGCCAAGTCTGACAGCACTGTTACAGTTATAAATTTTACAGATACAGTTACTTTTATGTTACATAATCTTGTATTTGGTAGGAGTCAAGAGATCTTGCAAGACACATGCCAAGCTCATCTTGCATAGAATTAAATAAATACAGATAAAACAACATTAAAGTTGCTGCATCAAATAAAGAGCTGTTTTTAAAGTTTTTCTAAGGATTTCCCTTATTTATTGAAGTATGTTTACTAAAATTTATTTGTTCCTTATGCTTAAATGTGTATGTTTACAACTTAATTGTTTTTAAGATCTCCACAGCTCAGTAATAAAGCTGATAAAATTTTGGTCACTGAGTTCATAATTTAAGAACAAGTATTCAAAAAAACCTTTACTCATCATTTAGAACAATAATTCCGTTTCACATGTGCCTATTACTAAGCTGATCTAAATCAAATAAAATTAAAATATTCAATCTTCTTCTGGGGTAGACTTTTATTGCTGTTGCTGGACAGAAGTCTCTTTCAACACAACCTGTTTCCAAACTTTCTGTTTTAGTAGGAATTAAGTAGTTCAGAAAATTGCAATGCAGCACAGCACGTCATCGGACATCTCCACTGGTAGTTCAAACCAGTAAGGCTTAAGCAATAAAATCTTCTAAGGACTCTTTTAAATAATATGGACGGCAAAGGGTGGCCACTTAATAAAGGCCACTGCTGATAACACAAAACGTGACAGATACAGAATGGAGATGACAACATGAAAAACAGCCGAAGCTCTGTTTGTTTTATGAAGAAAGTTCATCTCCAGTGTCACCCAAAGCTTTTTGGTATATATCAGTTTTAACTTGAAAATATAACTCAAAATTTTCCTCGGGGATACTCCAAATCATTGCTGAGATGTTAAAAATCATGCTACGTATACATACAGTGCATATACACATAAGCATAGGTGCACAGGTCTGTTCTCTTAGACAATTAATATTACAAGACTATGAGACTACTTCCTTCATAAATTATAACCCAAACAGGTCTGAGGAACACAGAAAGGAGATATGAGAATAACTCATTTGAAAGAACTGTCAAAGAAGTCCTAAGGGTGCCGAAATGAAGATCTGCCCAAGAACTGTTGGTACAGAAAAGCAAAGCCTACAAACTTAAGCTTAGTAAGCACGTACATTTTTCTTCCTGTCCTTTATTATATGATTCTAAGAAAGACCATCTTACTGAGCACCAACTGAAGACTTTCAGTCAAGACTCTGCACAAAAGAGAAACTCCTGGTTGTGAATGAACTACTCAACAAAATGAATTAGTACAGTATACCACTCTATAAAGAGCACAATATATTTAAGAAATCAACTGTGACTAGAAGCTCCGAAGAGTGAGGAACATGAAAAACTTGCTTTAAAGCACTTGCAGTACACACATCGTATCTCTTGAGACGAGCAGGCAAAATAAAGCAGTTATAGCAGATGAAATAAAGCAAAAGCTTTGAATCTGTGAAGACAGCCACTCTTTCAAGACCATCTTGAAAAATCAAAACAGCTGCAAATATGCATTTTAGGCTTAAGGTACAAAAAAAAAAAGATGACCATGAGATATTAGAAATGTGAGTAAACAGATGATTTCCTTAACTGTGAACTCAAAGATGTTTTGATTGCAATAAATATATACCAAAATGTTTTTAAAAGAACGGCAATTAAAAGAATTAATTAGTACAAGAATCCTGACAAATCCTTGCCAGATGAAGTTCCCAAACCTTCCAAATAGATTTATACCAAGCTTTCACAAGAATTTGAGTTGGGCTTTGAACACCATAAGTTTCTTGGGCATTATAAATTTCTGTGCATTCTACATATAAATATATACCTGAGACTGACCCTAACAGTGCTCCTGCATGAAGGTACAGCATTAAAACAGTCTACACAAGACTCTAGAAAGTTTTGAAAGAAAACAGTTTCCCATACCTGTTCTTCTACAGGCAGCCATAATCCATTCCTTCCCCCTGAAACTTATGAGGCAGACACTAATACAGCACAGAACACAATTTCAGTGTCGTATGTATTCGTATTATTTGTTTTACCATTCTGCAAATCTACTCTTGTCAACAATTTAATTGCTCTCAGCATCACTGAACAGCACTGTGAGGTTCACCAATGGGGTCCTGTCTCTCATGAAAGACAGGCTGAGGAGTAAGGTTGTAAATTAGCACCAGAAAAATAGTTTCGATATGAAAGGGGGCATGAGAGAAGCTAGAAAAAAAGGGAAACTAAAGCACAGGAAAGCCGAGGCCACCTTTTAAGAACTTCTGTTCATTATTGATTATCACCACCTTCTGTTCCCATCTTACTCCCTGCTTGAATACTTTTATCTCCCCTCCCCACATACTAGTTACAAAACCATACTGGGAAGCACCATATATCTCTTAGATCTTTCCGTGCAGCTTTGTCTACAGCTGAAACACAGTATGTTCCAACAGTTTAAGATTACCCGTGTTTCATCTTATCCTTTATTGCAGGGTTGCACTGGAGTACAAGGAGTACATCCTGTCACACCAGCCTGTGAAGAAGACAGGAAATAACATGCAGACTTTCGTAAAATCTGACTCCCTATGTGACAGCTCATGTTTCGTCTTTGTAAGATGAAAGGCAAGAACTAGAAAATTTTCCAGTGGTGGCATTTTTCTGTTATCCTTAAGATACGTTTTCTAACAAGAAAAAAAAGAGTTTTAAAACATCTTACTGAATTACACATATTCTTATTACTGTAAATACACCTTAACCTTGAATATTAACTTGTGTCAAGCTCTGAGCAGCCCAAAGAATGGCTGTAGGTTTAAAAACATCTTTCTAAATCTTTTTTTAGTGGCATTTTACTTCTTAGCATGATAGCTACAGTTGCTATAACAAAGAAAAACTTAGAATCACGCCAGTGAGACTAAATGAAAATGCAAACAATATGTTTTCACAGAAGGGAATAAATAAAAATTCAAACTAAAGGATTTAGTCTTTTTAAAGGAAGTTCATTTTAAAAGGCTAAAATAAACATAATTCATGGCTCTGCTGAAGACTTCCAACAGACCTTATACTACTACAGAAAAAAATAGCTTTTATATGAGCTCTTTATGTATTCACATACTCATCGTAGACAGAGAGATTCAGATATGCCAGATAACTTGAAAGGGTTTGTATTTTTTTTTTTTAAATCACAAATAATCTTTAAGAATAAATCTGTTCATAAAACTAAGAAAAACACCACTAGCAGCACGTATCTGTGGTTTTACATCATTATTTAAAATAATAAAGTTTTAAAGAGGAATTAAATTCTTCCTAATAAGATATTTGTTAAGATTAAATTGGTAACATAAGACCTTATCAAAGAGATTAATATACTTAAACAGGACTCTGTTACAACTGATAACACTTCCTTAGAGCCCGACAACAGCCTCAAAAAGCACAAAACACGAGTAAGTGAAATGAAAGGCCTCAACTGAACAGTAACAGAAGCAAGATGAAGGCAGAATTATTTAAGAAGTACAAGTTTCACACTGGATTCTCTCCTGCTAGCTAGAAATACCTGGCATTTTCCAAAAGCAGAAAAAATTCATATGGTTGGGGTTCACCCCTCATCTTCCTTCCCTTCTCTGCCCCCCAAGATTTTTGTCACCAGTCAAAATCACACTAATATGGACGAAAAGTCTACAGAGTCATGAGGATTTCGGAAAACTACTGTTACTACTAACCACGTATTTTGATCTGAACAAGGCTGCTGTTCAAAATTACTTCTTTATATAACTAGATACCATGTTTGGTCCAATTATGTACAGACAGCATCATTATAATGAGTGGCATCAAGAAATCAAACATATCTTTTCGACCAGCCTAACAAGGCCAGGTGTTGCATAACTGAATCAGTGGTTTACTGACTACTGCTAGAGAAAAAAATTTGTTCACATAACCTGCATAATCTCTTCTTTACCACCTTTTAGTTCACTTGGTTTTCTATAATGCTAAGGGCTCTGCACAAATAATGTATTTGGACAGTGGCTGCATTTTTCTTCCACTACTCAGTCTGCCAATTCTTGAGCTAGCACATGGTAACAAAAAATAACTTGCATTATTTGAATAATATGGGCTAAACAATAACAACGGAGTTAAAGTAGAGTGGAGCTACAATTACATTTTATAGCTAAAACCTGCTTCAATTTAAGTAACAGAAAACCAAAACAAAAGAGATTTAGGAAACACTACAACAAGGAGAGTCTTTGTCCTTATATATGCTGCATAAACTACTCTGATGTGCAACATCTTTCAGATGACCCAGGGGTATCTTCTGAATGCTTGCTTTTGAAAAAGAAAACACACACACATAAAAAATGGGACAAACTGTCTTAAGGTATTTGCCAAGAAGTTTGCAAATCGCACGTTAATTACTTCAGCAGAACTCTGCTCAGAAATGAAGTTCCATATAACCACAAAACAAGAGCAGCATCACTAAATGTAAGCTTCATTAAACTAGACTACTCATTATTTTTTATCTGAACCTATATCCTCTGTATGAACTTAGTACAATATTTTTTTACTCTCTAGCCTCCCCAGTAAAACCTCCAAGGTTGACTTGAAGACTGATGATTGCACATAAATCACAGAATGGTTTAGTTTGGAAAGGATCTTAAAGATCATCAAGTTCCAACCCCCCTGCCATGGCAGGGACACTTCCACTAGACCAAGTTGCTCAAAGCCCCATCCAACCCAACCTCGAACACTTCAAGGGATGGAGCACTCACATCTCTGGGCAACCTGTTCCAGGGTCTCATCACCCTCAAGGTGAAGAATTTCCTCCTTACATCCAACCTAAATCTAACCTCTTCCAGTTTAAAGCCATTACCTCTTGTCCTATCACTACACGCCCTCATAAAATGTCCCACTCCAGCTTTCTTGTAGGCTCACTTTAGGTACTGGAAAGCTGCTAGAGGGTGTCCCTGGAGCCTTCTCTCATCGTTACCACCACCACCAAAACCACCACTAAGCAAGTTTCCAGGATAATTGAACATCCCTTGGCACAGCTGTATAACTCGAGCAGCTTTACTGTTTACATTAGCCTGTTAAGCTTAATGTATTTTATTGCATGACTGTTAAAAGGAAGACACGCTTTAGTGACATCCAACATACCCTTTTCACTCATAGTGTGAATGAAAGCCAGTATTAACATCATGAAACAAAGAAGGATCCCTTAAAACCACCTGACAGTTAAGCTGGTCAAATAAATGCATACTACTTTCTTCGCTAAAATAATGTAACTGTAACTATGCTAATAGATCTTGTGCCAGTATAAAACAGCTCTACTAATGCTAGTTATCTCTGCAGGAATGCAAGTTATATGTCAAAAGTATATAGTATCAAGTTTTATAAATATGGACTATATTGTAATGGTTATACTGGAAGTAAGTCATCTGGAAGAAAAACTGTGCTGTTTATGGGGAGGTCTTTTAGATGGATTCTGTATCCAAAATAAAAGTATAGTGTTTATTGTATCTTATTTAAAATAAAAGTATCTACAAAAAAAAAACCAAACAACAATTTGCTTAACACACTGTACAGCATTCCAGTTTATTCAATTTGTACACTCTGACCTGTAATACCTTTCCAAGCACAAATGAAAAAGCATATACGCAAAGATGACAGTAATGAAAGAGCATACCATTCATCAATACAACAAATAAACCTTTATTCTATTTATTGACATACAGCTTCTGTAATTGACTAAGTTGGAAGAGAAGTTCCTATCAAAAAGGAACCATCAGAAATACAACTAAATGACATACCCTTATATAAACCACCAGGGGTACAGACACATTTTATTAGGTCATATACTTGAAATATACCACATAACCCACCGAAAACAAACTAAAATACTTATTTCAGTTTGTTGACAGTGCTGATGTAAAGAATAAGTATCTGTGGAGTTAGTCTGACAAGAAAAAAAGTTTAGAAAAATGGCACTACGCTAAACAGAAAAAGTTTATGACTGATGTATGTCATAAGAAGCAAACATATAGAAAAAAAGTATAGTAATCTCCATATGAAAGCAAGTTTTTCAAGCACAAAAGAAAATGGAAAGACTCCTGGTAAGACTGATCAGCTGTAAGGTCTGCCACCTTAAGCAAACCTCACATCCCCTTCTCTCCAAAGAAGACTCATGCCACATACCTATGGGCGTGTTATGAAAAGCAGGACAGCAAGTGTCCTTCCCAAGTAATGTCCTGTTGGCTACCACAAATCAATAATTTTAATCTTCCAAAGCAGGACCATCCTATTTAAAAGCCACAGAGGAAACCATCTTACATCAACATCCCTAACTGCTCACCTTCGGTTAGATACAATATGGCAGTGAGGTCCCTTTGGTATTAGCAGAGACCATCACCCTCATCTAACACGGAGTGTTCTGATCAAAGTCTCAATCTAGATGTATGTGATGTATTTCTAAAGGATAAAACTGGTTCGGTGAGCTAGTTTAGGAAGCCTTCAATGTTTTCCCAAACAAAACAGAATTTCCATACTTTTGTCCACAGCAGCTAGGAACTGCTTATTTCTTACAGTTTGTACCAAAACACTCTAAACAATCCTGACCTTAAATATCAGCATTTCATTTTAAAATCTTCCGCATGTACAGCTGAAGCATTTTTTAAGAATTAAGTTCCATTATTTATTCCTACAGATGGGAATTCATTTTAACTAAATTAAAACAAAGACAACACACAAACTCTAGTTAACAGTTATAGGCCTTTCAGTTCCAAATTTATTACTTAAAATACACCACACAAAACATCCTGAGCAGTAAAATGCAGTATGCCCCAGAAAAAAAAAAAAATACACTTCCCAGTTCTTTAAAGGCTGTGACATTTTGATCAGTAAAGTGCAGGGGCAATTTACTGTTTTATAGTACTGAACCATATACTCACTTTGCAGAATGAGTGAGATCTGTCACAGCAATTGCTAAGGTTTATGTAACTCTCAACTTCAAACAAAATAAAAAACACAATAACCATGAAATATGTCACTAAATCGTTTACTAAAGCTAGACAGTCTGTTCTAGACGATAATTATTACTATTCCTAATAGCCATGTGACCTTTGAAACAAGATGTCTAGCATTAAATAACTAAATGATTCTCTTTATGGGTGCAAAAAAAAAATAGAAAAATTGGAGACTTGGTTATAAAAGGAGCACACATTTTATTATTAGGATTTCTATTGTTAAATAGTTTATAAAAATTAGACTCAGGCAAACAGTTGAGAAGATGCCCAAGAGCATGGGAAGCGTAAGTTTTAAGTATGCAAACTTCAACTTCAGAAGAGTGCAACAGGAAACTGTTTCTGCTCAGAAATACACATCACTGAAAATGTACCTGTTGAGTGAGCAGATCTTAACAGTAAAGCCCAAAGTTAAATCCTAATTTGGATATGACATTGCCTTAATATTGTTTTTCAATTACCCAAATGAGCTTATTCAAAACTGAGCATTCTGCAGTCCCTGCAAACACCGGTCACCCTTAAATGATGTCGAGGCTGAAGGAGAAGTGCATTAGCTCAATCCATGGGCAGTTTGGTGACATTTACACAGCAGCACACTTGAGCAATGCTCCAATTGATCCCCATGTGCTTCTGCAGTCCAGGAACAGTAGTGCTGCATCACACCTCTCTGCCTTATGCAGTCTCCCAACCAAAGTTGACACCAGTTTAGACTTCACCCTGTGCTCCCATATACTGCTGACATACCTTCACACTGCTGTACAGCCCCGCTAACAGAAACCAAGGCACTGGGAAAAGAAATCATTACTAGAGGGCTTTGGCTTCCCATTGCTGCTCAAGATGACCCAGGGCTCCATGGCTGCTCACTCCTACATCCTCCCTTGTATCCCAGAGCCTGAAGTGGACCTAACCCAGCAGAAAGCTTCTCTTCCTGCCCACTTCATGACCCAACACAACAGAAGACCTGGTGAAGACAACAGCCAGTGTAAGAGACAAACCAGCAATGCACCAGTGAGGGCAAGACCATCCCTTCTGACAGCATCCTGCCCTGACCCTGGGGTAGCAGAAGACACCAGACTGCACTGCCCGCGGCAAACCAAGCCTGAGGAAGACAACACCAAACTACACACTAATGCCTCAGCTGCACAGCTCCTCTGGAAGCAATTACGCAAATTCACTGCAATTCATTGTAGAGAACAGTAACACTCCAGATGAGTGCTCAGAAGTCTATAGTTTAAACCAACCAAAGGATTTTTCTTTTTTCTTTTTTTTCTTTATTACTATATTAGCTGTTTGTGTCACCATTTTAATTCCAGCTCATGCAATCAAAACAAGTGCTTAGTTAAATCTTCCCCTGAAGACTTTCACATAGTTCAAGGAAAAGCTGATTTCTCTTGTCATGTTGCACAGTTCTTTTAATAGGAGCCACTGCAAAACAGAGATAGGAAGGCAGGAATCACAGTGCATCACAGCAGGAAACATCAAGATGGTGACAAACATCAAAGAAATAAAGGGAAGAGCTTTTTGAACAAGTAATACCAATTTTAGAAAAGGTAGCTATTTTAACTGAAAGGCTAAAGAAGATATTTTTAGTCATTGTATCCTTTTTAGTTAAGGGAAGCTGCTCTTCCATCGCCAGGCAGCAGTGATTATTCTAATGCAACATAATACAGCAAGGATATAAACTACAGATTACCTACCTGTAGGTAACAAAGCACAGTAAAAACTAATAAATGCCAGTTGACATCACTTGTTTCTTGAGAAACAGGCAGTCACCAATTACTAACAAATAAGAATTTGTTTAATAATTATGCTAATTTAATGAACTCTTATTAGACAGATATACAGGCAGTATTGATGAGTTCCATAAGGCATTATTAAGTATAGCTGAATTGTTTCAAAACAAATTAAACCAGAACATATTGAACACTATTTAAAGGAATAATAAAAGCCTGGCAGTGAGGATGAGCTCTCTGGAAAACGCACAAATTTTCAGAACTGTATGGACCTAAAAACCAACTGCTGCAGCAGAAAACTTCATACCTGTGTGCACGGGAACTTCCACACAGGGATTCTGTCCCTCCTGAACAGAGCTGAGAGAAGGTGCTCATCTGGCACACAAGTGTCAGTGCTTCAGAAACCCTTGCAGGGGCAGATGTTGAATTGGGCATGTGTTAACTTACCTCTGCTCTAACAGGCAGAGACTGAGGAACTGAGATGATGCATCAGCTCACAGAGCTCACCAGTGCAGAGGGTGCAGGACTCTGATCAGGGATGCTGAAGAATGTGGCACATCACATTTTCCACACAACCACCTCTTGCACCTTTTTGCTTTTGTTGTTACTAATAAATTTTAACCTATCTAAGGAACAGTGTAGTAAAACATTGTCCATCTGTGGATTTAGTGCAATACAATATGGCCTTGAAAACAAAAGCCGCTATTAAACTTTCAACTGATCATTTCTCTTTGCCTGTGTTGCGGCTGCATCTAGTTTATCTTTTTCTCTCAAGAATTTTAAGTTCCTAAATTAAGAAAGAAATCAGTTTTTCACTTGAGGAATGAATCACTACAAGCAATATCTGTCAATTTGTAATCATTTATTCATACACAATTTAAATGAGAAACAATATTACCTTCTCCTTCAAATTTCAGGTCTTTCCAAAGGCGTTTTATTTCAATAATGCCATAGAAATGAACAGCAACTAATATCAAATAAACATCTATAAAATACTCCCTACACAATACAGTCATATAAGTCACACTTCTGCTTTTTAAGGAGAAAATACCAAGACAGACACACCAGACTGCAGCAGGGCGCACTTTTAGTCAGAGTAAGAAGGTCTGACATTTATGTGTAATACAGGACAGTTCAAAGTAGCAAGATCCTGCAGAAACCATTTAGAAACAGAACAGTTTCAGCCTCAACCTGAAGAGCCTGCCCTGAATGTTAAAACTAACCCAGGAGAGTGAGTGATTTAACTAAAGAAATAAGCCTACTGGATTTGACCCTGAAGTAAAGTAATGAATCAAACTCCCTCTCTAACCCTTCCTCGATTTCCTCAGCGAAGTAAGTGAACCCTCCCCAGGCTCACTCACCAGCTGAACTGTCAATTTTGCAAGGTAATTGAACCTAAAAATGTGTGGCTCCATTCATGCTATTTTTTCAAGATTAAAACTCAAATGTCATCATGACTGGGGTGACTGGACATTTCATTCACCACCCTCTACCTCAAAATTAATTCATTAATATGTAAAATATTCATAAAGATTTATTTCTTCAACCTCTAAACCAACATTCCCCACCACTAAAAAAATATATTTAACACTACTGACATATTAATCAATATTCTGTTTGGAAACATAAATGATACTCAACATGTCTCTTTTTTTCAATATTTTGTTTCCTCTCTCAACAGAGGAATCCCTTGGCTGGGAAAGAGGAATGTCAGGGGTGCTTCCATCAGTTCTGAAGTGGCTGGATGCTGTTGAGGCTTTCTTTGCTTTATTTATCTCTTTCATTAAAACCCACCTTCTAAATCTTTCCACAGTGGCTCCAACATGAAACACTAATTTTGCTGCGCTTTAACATATGCCGCAGAAACAGAAGAGGACTCCAGAAGACAAGACTAAACTCATTCACATACTATTCACAATTCTGAAACTGAGATTTACAAAACCATATAGATCGCATTAAGAAAAATGCAACATTACCTATTTAGGAACCTTTCCCTTTTACCTAAGCCAGAGCAATATGCATAGGAAAAAAAAAAAGTTTTAGGAGAATCTCAGTTACACCTGGGATATTTCACAGTACTGCATGTAAAATGGTAAAGGATTATTTAAGCTCTGCCAGTCTCTCTGTACATGTACTTAGGGTGGAAGTAGGGCTGAAAATCTTAAGCCACTATTTTAACAAAACCATGATGCCTCCCTTCCAGTTCTGCTGAACGCTCCTGCTAGCTCTCTACTTCAAGAAACCTTTTTGACTTCAAGGGTTCCTGAACATCTCTCTTTATATCCTTCTGTCCCACTATGTTCTTTTGCTTTGATCTTGTACTCCTCATTGTCCTTTTAAAATCAGTCTGATTGCAAACTGATTGATCTCAAGCTTAACCTCTGCACTCCGTGGAAATGACGCAGCATGATGTGACATTCCTACACTGCAGAACTTATTTGGGTTATTAGCTCACGAAATAAAGAAACTACATAATTCTGTTCCAATGTGCCTTTAAATCACATTTATAAACTCAGCTTTCTGATTTATCCTTCTGTTTACTTCTCATGCAAGCAAGGGGAGATAAACAAGAACAAACCTGAAGCAAGTCCTTCACTCATTGCAGATTTAAAGTCTCCAGTAATGATTATACTTTATAGACTTATTTATAGCTTGCTTACACACAGGGATTTTGGCAGCTATTCTGTAAATACACTCGTCTATCCACTAAGCACCATTGTCAACTACCAGGAACACGCACAGGGTCAGACCTGAGCTCCTTCTGTCACCCTTATTCTCCTTATCTCAGAGAACCAGCATCTGAGCTCACATCCTTGTGCACTAACGGGCAGATCCTAGCAGCTACCACCTGGATGATCTTTCTGGGTGCCTGTGGATATGGTTTCATGAGGACTGCAGTCCTCAAAAGTAAAAGAGGAGAGAGTAGAAAAAACATCCTCTTGAACAGTAAGACCCTGACCTCACTACTCCATTTCCCATAGCTATTGTTCAGCAGTTGTTTCAGTCAGGCTGCTACAGACTGACCGCCAGATCAAGCAGGACATAGCCAAATCCCTGTCAACCCGCATCCAGCCCCTCCACCCAAGGGCGGATCGAGGCCGCTATTGACATGCAAATGGCAAAAGAGAAATTGCTGTAAATTAAGTAACAGCACACTTCTGACACTGAGAATTTCTCCAGTACATTCTGCTTAGCCTTTAAAGGCTGACTGACCAGACTAAAGTTCACCTGAGCAGTGAATCATTAGAGCTTCTGAAAACCCAGCCAAAACATGGCAGGCTCCTTATTCTAGGAGGTGATGTGAAAGCTTTCTGGTTTGAACAACATTCCTAAGCTCACATGACAAACAGGACGTTCAGAAAACAAAGCAACCTGCCCAAACACTCTGCTCAAGGGGGCAAGCAATGCCCTCCCCACTTACTCTACAAAACATTAGCAAAACAGGTTTTTTTCTTGCATTCTTTAACCAAACTTCAGCAGAAGTATAGAAAATAGTTATTTGACATCCACATGTGCCCCAGAAGCAAGCGTGCCTACAGAAGCTTTATACTTCTGGAATCAATTTTCCGAGCTTTTGCTGGGGTAAAAGAAACAAGAACATGAATTCACAGATTCAGTTTCTGCTTTTGTCAATGCGCTAGCCATCAGGAGCTCTGCATTAGTAATTAATTTTAGTCAAATTATGTTCATTTTGCTTATTTAAAACTTCAAAGCTTTAGGAAAAAGCGTACTTTCCTGACCCAAAAAGTAAGAGCTTTGAAGTATCTGATGAAAATAAACTCACTACCATACACAACTGCATAATCAGTTGCAGAAAATACCCTAATACATCCCCTACCTTTGCAAATGAAAGGAGATAGTTGGTGATATGCATCAAATACGCAAAAACTGAAATGAGCTATCTTCTCCATGTAAATCAGAAATATTCTTTTATTTTAAATATCTTGAAGGGAAATTTACTATTCTTGTTCTGATCTTATAAAGTGTTTAACTCTCAAATTTTTTAAAAGATTAAAATGATACTTTTATGCCACTATGAAAAAATGCTTTAAATATTAAATATAACCAGGAAAAAAAACAATTCCAAAACTATTTTACCACCACCTGTGAGCTATAGACTACGCTTTTCAGAGTATCCCCACTATCAATTTTTTGTACGCTTCATCCTAATTAAGGTTCCTGAATCCTTAGGAAACTCAAAGCATGGCCAATGGGTTGTTCAGAAATGGTTCTGAATTCCTGTCTCAAGTAATCACATCTACGAAAGAAGCGTTTCACACCTACCACACCCTGGAAGAATACTTTTTCACGTGTTAAGAGTCACTGGTATTTTAAGAAAAACACCAATAAAATGCCAATTTAGACAGTTTGAGCTCCATTTCTCAGCACAAAGAAGCAAATAAGAAACATAATCACAGTCTATTTTTCCAGCTTTTTAATACTTGAAGTAAAATAATGATAATTTCCATGTTACCTAATTATGTAATCACAGAAGATTATGACTTTGAGCACTATGTATCATAGCACTCCCAAGCAATAAAGATGCAAATACCCACAGCAGTAGAATAAAAAATATATATAAAACTATCTACAGCAACAGTTCTACTGTGCGCTTAAGTCATAGCTGGTTTACCAAACTCATGCAGAATGGACTGTACCAGTTTCTATCCTGGAAAGGCCAAAAAAATGACTGGTACACAATTCTTGCTTAATTCAGAATGCTTCACACATATTATTTTTAATAAATCTAGGATTTAATTAGACTGTTTGACTTCAACATGAGGTAAACTCAAAGGAACAAAAACACAAGAAGGATGACAGCCTTCCAGCTGCTTGGGCAGAGCTGTGGAGAAACCAGAAACTGCCACAGAGCCATTGATGAAAATAAGTCTTTAATAGGAAGTCAAAAGTTACGAACATTTTTTCTTCCTCTGCAGGTCATTTCTTTATTAATATTCCTCCATTATTCACTGGAAGTTCACCCTGCTGCCATTCTCAAGTCTCAAAGCAAGCCTAGGACACTATGAGCAGCATCATCTCTTCATCAAAGACCGACCCTCAAGTGAGTTCCACATTTCTAACACCACTGATCAAAAATTCCAGGCAAACAAAAGCCTATTTCAAGTCATCCCTAAAACAAAGCTATCTCCAATTTCTTGCTTCCTGGAAATGCCAGCACATTCACCGCCTGAGCTCGGCCATGGAATGGCTGAGACTCAAAGAGAAGTGGAAACTGAGTGCACAGTAAAAGCTCATCAGAGAGAAAAGGAAACAGGGGGGAGAGCAGTCCTTCATCTGAAGCATGCTCCTCAAGTAGCTCTTTAAAAACACCGCCTACCTGCCTGATAACATTAATCAGGTACTAAGTGTCAGAGGTCACCAGCAAAGCCAATGCAGACCCAAAGTGGCTGCTCATAAGTGACAAAAAAGTAAGGAACAAAGCATTCAGCCACTGGTAGAAGTCTATCTGTAACTTGCCAGAAACCTCCCAGCCAACCTCCCATGTGAGGTGGGAAGCGCCAGCTCCGCTGGGTCAGAAACTCCCAAGTGCTCCTCCTGGCCCTAGGCTCCTGTGACAAACACCAAGCAAGACATCCCATCTCCACCTCAAATCTCTCACTGCTACAGGAATAGTCTAAAGACATCCTAGACAATTGGCTATGATGGACAGTTTTTCAGAATATCTCTGTGACTAGACCTCGATTAGGGTTATGATTGGATGGCATGATCTTAAAGGTCTTTTCCAATGTAAATGGTTCTATGAAATAAGTTGTATTACTGAGGTCAGGAACTTTAAAAGATGTACTTTGCTTTTTAATCATAAAATCTCATTTTATTTCACTCTTAATAGATGCTACCAATGTGGTGTGGGACAAGATATCTCTGCAACAGTGCAAGAAAATACTGAGAAGTGACCAGACATTACAATCTATAACCTGTAACAGGTTGCAAGATTGCAGGGAACTCTCAAGTCCTCACTTTCCCGCCTGACAGACTGACACCTCTGCCATATTTCTGTCATCTTGGACAGACTATCAGGCAGCTACAAGATTTTGAAAATGGACTGACCAACACTTTTCCATTAGCACTACAGAGAAGTACTAACTGAGAAGACATGGTAAAAATTCCCAAACAGACAGGGTTATGGACCAAGGTTTTCTACTCTTGGTTGATGCCTGACACAAAAAGTTTTATGCAGCTCCTAAAACCCAAACATATAACAGTCATAACATAGATCACAAGTAAATTAAAAGTAGCTTTAAAAACAACAGAGTGCACATATTTCTGAATGGCACTGATAAACTCATTGAAATGTACGACCTGACTATATGGAGAAGGAAAAAGAGGGTTAATCCAATGAAACAGAACTTCCAAGCCTAACGGATGATGGCATTACTTCACTGACAAAGGAAACTGGGAATATTCCCAGCCTCATTCCTAGTGCCTTATTACAGCCCATACTGTTATCTGTCAAAAAAACCCAACATCCACAACTCTTTCCTCAAATATAAAGCCAGTTATCTCACCAGAAAAGGCTATCAGGTTGCCCAAGCATTTCCCCTTCATAAGGGGACTGTCCCAGTCTTCACATCCCCAACTAGTTCTTCCTTGTTTGTACATGTGAGGTCCAGGAGCGTCTCCCAGTCATCTGCGTTAGGAAGTTGTTGTCAACACTCTTCAGACACCTCCTGGATTACTTGATTACTTGTGCCCTGCTGCACTGTCACTCCAGCAGATACTGGAGTGAATTAAATCCCCCATGAGGACCAGAGACTGCTAAGGTGAGGCTTCCTCCAGTTGTCTGAAGCTTCATCTGATTGTTGATGATGAAGCTGTTTGTAGTAGACATGTACAATAACATTGTCAATAATGTTGGTCTGCCCCCTGATTCTGACCCATAGGGTCTCAGCTGGGTCATCAGCCCTCCCTAGATGGAGCTCCATGCATTCCAGCTGCTCTCTCACATAATATTTCACATCATGTTTAAAGCAAGCTCTAAATAGCAGTTCCCCTACTCCCCAAATTTATGGCCTTATGACTATTTTAATCTGAGCCATTTAACTGAAAAAAAAATCCAGACTGAAACTCCATATGAAACAATTCAATTAAACAGATTCACTGCTTCCAATGTGTTTGGAGTGGCAGAGTTGAAGAAGCTAGAAAATTTAGGAGAAAATAAATATCTCATGCCATCTTCAGACCTTAAATAAGTAATAAGTGGACAATAAAAAGTATTCTGTTGCTTTTAATACACCTTTCATCTATAAGTATCATAAATATCTGTATGTTTTACCTATATCTATCATCATTCTCTATAATTTTCCCATATATATAACTTTTCCCATAACTGGAATTTCTCAGACACTTTTATACCAATATTGTGTATGAGCAACTCTTTTTCTTTTTTGCACAAGGCAGTAACTGCTTTCTTGGCTGCCATTAAATTAGCAGACGTCAAATGATACTGTTCTTTTGTCCGCAGATCCCTCAGAAGAAGATCTCAAAAGAATGATGAAGTGTTCCACTAGTAATCTGTGTCTGGTTTTTAATCTGCAGCTTCATATTTTTTAGTCAAAAGTCTTGGACAAGCAGACAAACCTATCAAGCATGATTAAAAATCTCTCTTAATTCTCTATTCCCGACAGTTCCAGCAAAACTTTTGTACCTCACAGAATTTAGGTGGACAAGAGTTAGACACCAAATGTAAAGTTAAATACAGTAAGAGTGATCCTCTCTCCTCCTGACACAAATTGAGACTACTGGTCATTGCTTAGATTCCTCAGAGTCTATCTGCTCCTGCAATACCTTCCCATTTTTCATCTTTCCCAGTTATTGTTCCCAGAAGTATTCTAAACCCACACTGTACAAATGGGTGTTTAAAGCTGTTGTTACTGATGTTCTTGAAATATCCATTTTCAGACATATAAAACGCTTTCATTTACAGTTCAATCATTTTTTTAAAAAAAGAAAAAATAAAACCTTTTTTTCCAAAGGGAATTACTGCCCACTGCATCCTGAAGGTGTGCATTTCGCCTGTTCCACCTTCCTTAAGACAAACCACCAAATTTATTAACTGAAAATGCCTGGGGACTTTACATAACGAGTCACATCTTCACATTTCTACAAATACAGAAAGCACACTGCAAAGTTGCAACATTTATAATATCTCTTGTACAAACTAATTTAGCTGATAAGAACATGCACGTAACCTTTGGTCCTTCACCTGTGAACAGCACGAATCTATACTTTTATATTATGAAAGGCAGAAAACGAAAACCCAAATCATTGATTACACAAAGATGCAAATGATAGAGGCAAATTTTTGTTCTCTAGGGCCAATCAATAAAGCGCTACTGGACAAATTAAAGACTAACAGGGTGGACTGAAACTGATCTGTCACCAAGTATTATCAATGGGCAAGGTAAAGGAACCCAAATAAACAATGTACCACTCCTAGAATATTTTTTAAATGTTTTTCTTAAATGAAACAGCCTTTGAGTGAAATAGACCAACCCACATTCATATCCAATGGGGATAGTGCCTAGCGCTTTATGATTTTGGATTCTAAGTTTATACACTCTCAGCTCATCACAGAAATAAAACAACATGCAATTCAATCTTGGGATACAAACTCTTGTAGTTTAAGAAACCTATGAGCAAGCAGGAGACCAGAGACTAGTATGAAAAAAGCTCATGGGTAAATCTGATCAGTAAACCAGCACCTTTTAAACAAAACCAAAAAACCCAACAAAACCAAAATAGTGAAACTCAAGAACTTCTATTTACTGAGTATATTTTGTGTTATCAGTGTAAAATTTTAACTGAAGATTTTTTAAAGTGTCCCAACAAGCAAGAATGTAATACTTGCTGGTTTTCCATTCCTTCACAGTCAGCATTTAGCCACTAATTATACAAGAACATCACCATCAGCAAAATGTCACAAACAAAAAAACACCACCACAAAAACGCACCAATCTGGGGTTCTTATTTTCTCATTTCCATTCCTGTATTAAAGGAGGGCTTCGGCTTCCAGTTTAGAGCCTGTTTTAAGTATCATTCATGCAACAGAGACTCCAACAGTGTCTACTCAGCAGCACAGGACACCTCCACCATTACAGAATTTTTCACAATAGTCAATCTTAACTTATCTTAGTTCACACTGTGTTACCTTGTTAAAATAAGATCAATAGCTAGCTATTAATTATGGATCATCATTTAATTACCAGTTCCAAAGTTACTGCCATAATAAGTTGTACAGGTAACATGATTTTTATGTTCTGTGTTTTATTAAACTGCTATGGAGTGGGGAAGAGACGAGTATACATCTACAATTCACAGGCGGCCAGAAATCAGCTTTCTCAGCAGAAAGCATTAAAGAAGGAAATTTTCTGAAGAAAATCCTTTGGGTATATGCTCAAAGTTGCAGATTATAGTCTCAAACCTGCACAGAAAGATGGGACTGGCTGAGGCAATAATGAGCTGAAGTGCTCACTACAAGTGTGGACAACAGCAAAAACAACAAAAATCTATCAGTTGAGGTTAATTCACCCTGGAACTGTACCTGTGAACCACAGAATGGTAGGGGTTGGAAGGGACCTCTGGAGATCAACTCAACCAATTCCCCTGTCAAAGCAGGGTTCCCCAGAGCAGGGTGCCCAGGATCGTGTCCAAGCGGGTTTGGAATCTCTCCAGAGACGGAGACTCCAGAAACTGGGCAGCCTGGGCCAGGCTCTGCCACCCTCACAGCAAAGAAGTTTCTCCTCACGTTTAGGTGGAACTTCAGGCGCTCCAGTTTGTGCCCATTGCTCCTTGTTCTATCTCTGGGCACCACTGAAAAGAGACTAGCCCTATCTTCTTGACCCCCACCCTTTAGGTAATGATAAGCATTGGTAAGATCCCCTCTCAGTCTTCCCCAGGTTAAAAAGACACAGTGAGCAAGTCCCCAATATGGAGAGGGGGAGAATAATATCTCTAAGCACTAAATGAATACATTTCTAATTTTTGATGAAAACAAACCTTCCAAACAAGAGGGGGGGAAATATAGCAGAGAAGGTATCTACTTCTAAGAAACAACCAAACCCCAAGTGTTTCCAAACCCTCATCTCACTTTTCTATATTCCCAAAAGAATCTCAACATCTTCACACATTCTTCATAGCATCCTTGTTAGCAATCAGCCAGAAAGACCAAATGGAAGTGGTTTTTCAATAAATAAATAAGATTGCCATGTGCACTGACAATATTCCAGAGAAAAGCAGGAGGAAATAATCAAATACCTGTAAAGAAAACACAGCGTTTGTCTATTGACACTTTATCTAGTGCCTCAGGAGGCAGATCAACAAAAAAAAGCTTTTATAGCAAAGACTTTAATGAAACCTAAACATACCCAAGGAAGGTAAGGAGTCTCTTTGGGTAAACTGGTTGGGAGTTCAGTGAAAGGCCAGGAGGAAGCATTTCCTTATCCACAGCTAGGTTTAAGACTGCAAGTGTCCCAGCTAACTCTCAACCTAATGTCATATTCTAATTTGCCCTATCCCCTGACTACACCTACATGAGGTGCAAAGAAAGGTACAAATGCAGGAAAGTGCAGCTCTTCTACTTCAAGACAAAGTGTTGAATATCTGTGCCAGAGCCAAATTGCTCCCAAGGCAGAAGTTCCACCAGTATAAAACTAAGTAAAAAAAACTTTTTTTTAAAATCACAGTCTAAGTTTGTATTTATGTTTTAATATCCTTCTTTCATTTCAAAAAAGGATTCAATAACTATGTGTTTAACAGAACTTCCAGGGAGGAGTGGGCCAAACATCTGCTCCACTTTGGCATTTCAGTTTTGTCTAGAATTTGAAGAGGGCTTTCCAGTCACTTGCTTTTAGTAGGTATAGAAAAAAAAAACAAAGCTGTTTGTGAAAGTCTGTAGGCTCATGTATTTCCTGCCTCTGAACGTAAAACCTTAAAAATTAGAGCAAACCTGTCAACCTGGAAAAGCCAAATAAGGAAACAGTCCAAACCTTTAAGAAACTTTCAAGAACTTAACACAAAGCCAAGAAAATAGTAAGATCTTGGCACTGAAGTGGCTTCTGATGTCATGAACTGAAAGTTATTTTCGGTAATGCTCACTGTTGCATGGAAGATCACTAAACTCACAGCTGATAGCTTCTTAATAAAGACAGAGCTTTCTCTCTTCAGCATTAACAAGGCTCTATAGGTGTTCAAGTCTAGTAACTGAAGGCATCTGCAATGAGCAACCTTTCACAGTTCCCCAATTTTAACATACATGGCATTCTGCAGATTGTATAACAGGAATATTGCTTAATTCCATCTTTTTTCTCTTTTTTTTTTTCAGTAATATTTTCAACATGCATGAAATTTGGAAATGTCGTGGCAGGACTGAGGACTGTTCTGAAGGCCAGGCCAGGGCTGCATAATGCCACCAGCCAATCTGCTCACTCTATTAGAAAAGTGGAGTTACCTTAAGCATATTTTTTTATGATTCTGATTTAATTGTTCCTCATTTACATTCATCACTGAAATCCACTGCATCTGAAGCTATTTTGAAAACACAGCATTCTCCCAAAGGGCCCAATCCAACTCCTATTCAAATAAACAGCCTTCAATGCAGCCTATTTGTTGCTAGCCAACAAGATTGAATTCTGCTGTAGAGTGGTCCCTGGAGCGTTTGTCACAGCTTTTTACAAATACTGCTCCAGCACCAGCAGGTCTAAATACACTTGTCCACATGTGCTGCAGACAACTGAAGTCTGTCTTTTATTTTTTTGAAACACTTGGTCAGATTTAAACTCCAAAAGCACAAAGAACTGAATCTATCAAGAATATAAAACGTAAAAAGAGTGAAAAATGTTTAACAGTAATGAGAAGGTAAAGAGACAAAAGGAAAGCTGGAGGACAATAAAATACTTCCATGTGATAGGATCAAGTACCCTTTATTCAACCCCTAAAATGAAGTTACATGGAAAAACACAGTTTGTTTTCAATTATGACAGCATACAACCAAACTTTTCAAAAAGCTTGTTTCAACACAGCTACGAAGAACATGAACAGTTTTGAAATAAGAAATTCTGCAACAGATCCACAGTGACAAACACCACTCCTATGGTAAGTCATGAAAGTTACGAGGAAAGCTTTTCAATTCCATCAAGTATCGACTCACACAGGATTATTAAATCAGCAAAGTTTCTTGATTATATCCTTATTGTATGGAAGACTTACCTGTGAAAAGAACAATGTGATAGGCTTTTAGAAGAGGACAGATTTTACAGGTTTCTCACAAATAAATAAAGTAACAGTGTAACTTCTGGTTTAAGTAGCGAATTATACAAATGAGAAAACCCTCTTTCAATAGGACTCTTACTCTCACGATGTTTATTCTGCTTTGTAGCACAGAAATCCAGACTGTGGCTGATTGTCACGGTCTGGGCGCCAGCGTCCGTACCGCCTCCCAAAAGGGAAGAGGATTGAGGGCAAGGCAAGACACTACCCCACCAAGCTCGTAGGCAACCACGGAGATTGATGAGCATTTAACAAGTTTATTACCAAATATATTCTAACAAAACCTTATT